>JAQIXG010003702.1:0-14247 GCA_034700105.1 Oconnorella tubifera | reverse complement strand
CACTTGCTTTTTACCCCCCCCCTCCCCCCTGTCACAAACTGTCACACTTTCTTAGACCGCCCCCCCTAGAGCGTGACGTACTTTATGGATGACCCCTTAAAATGCTGTAACTTTCATTAATTTTTTTAAATGAAAGTGTCTTTCATTTTAAAAAATTCATGAAAATTACAGCTTTTTAAGAAACTATCACTGAACTGGATATTGATATTCTTATTTATTGAATATACTTATTAACTTCACTTCAGTTTATTTATTTTATATACTTGAATAATGTATTTTTACATGTATTGTAAAATATCATTCTATCAGTGCGGGTATATCTATTTTATGCATCATAGCTCCCTACACTCCAACTGGAAAGACAGAGAATTTATTTCCTGGCACTTGGTACCTGACGGAAGTTGATGAGAAACACAGAAGGAAATACCAACGCGTTCCCTTTTCTGCCTAATTCAGCACGAAATAGCACAATGTCTAGTGCGATCAGACACCAACCTGCTTTAAATACTCCAATTGTGCGATGTTTTAATGTCTCTCTCTCTCAATGCTTGTCAAGTTGCACCGAAGAATTATATCCTCGGCTAAAATCTAAATGTGAGACAACCCTGTTCGGGTTAAAAAAATAAAGTTCAAATATGATCATTTAATTGTAAAAATGACATCAACTCGTAGTTGAAACTCATAGTAGCAATAAATTGAACTCATTATTAATATCTGTCATCAAACAAACTCCTTAATCCTAATTTCAACCCATGAAGCATTTGCATTTCAAATATCAACTAAATAACATTTCTTCAGAGCTAGATGATTAAGGGCTGGGCTTGCTATTGGGATGCCTCTCTGCGGATGCTTTTTTATTTCAACTTTTGAATGTAGTTTTGCCTCGTTTTTGCATAAAATGGTATGAATAGAACATTTTCATATGTAGCTATTTGTCCTATTTTATTAGAATGAAGTTTACTCTAAATTCAACTTTGCATGAAACATAAGTGATAACCTTTAGAAATGTAATAATACGATAAAGTACTACGTGATTAATGCTTCTTTTTAATGATTTCTTTGGAATTAAAAGCCCTGGTTCAGGTTTTATATGTACTTAATACAGCTTTACTGGAGACAAATTTATTCAATGTACTGTGTTTGCAATCAAGCCGGCTATCATTTGTTTTCTGCATGCCCAATTAATTTACTCGAGTGCATGTCATTTTTAAGAATAAAAACACTGAGTTTCTTTGCGTATAGTTTAATGGATAATGGAACATAATGGAACATTATTACACTGTAGTACATTTTATAATAGTTGTCTTATTGTAGTCCAGTGTAGGTTGTGTCTGTTCACTTTGTACAGTTTTATCTAAGATAGAAGTAAGTTATTAGCGGTAAGAGTATTCAGTAGATAATTTTGTATATAATTATATATTGCGATGATATTTGTTCTGTGTGGTAAATTATATTTACTAGCATTATTTTCATAAAAATAAAATTATATAATCGTGATGTGTATTGAGTTGGTACTTTGATTTTGCACAAAGTTTATATAATAAGTTAGAAACTTAGTGTCAAACAAACTTTCAGAATTATAGCCATTGCGAGAGCACTGAACTACTTAAGTTTAATACATTGAGTTGAAAATTACAGATAGAGTACAGTTAGAAAAGATATAAATAAGAAAAGTTAATAATAATGCGTTAATAATAATGCGTGGTGATATGATCTATTTATTACGGACATTTAAGATCATAGCTAGAATGTGATATATTTAGACAATTTAAACTAAAACTACATTTAAATATGAATGAAAATAAGTGGCATATTAAATTATTAGTTATACTACAAATTCGATCAGACTTATTATTTTATACTACATAGAGAAAAAAAGATGCAAACTTTAGTAATCGTAATAAAATCATTATTATATATAAAATCATTTAAATAAGATTATGATATGCTAATAATCAAAGCAAGTAAATTCAACTTTACTCGTATTTGTCTTTGAGACAAAATATCTGATTGATGTAAAGCATAAATGACAAAAGCAACTGAACATAAATAAAAATAAAAAAACCTATCTTAGTAAGCAGTAAAAAAGATCCTTTTACTGTATATACATAGAAATGTACACAGCAATCATATTAGAAATATTCATGAGACCGACGACACTGTTACACTATATTGGTAACCTAGTATAAAGTGCTCTCAGTATGCAAATATAAACAATGAAGTAATCAATTTGAATTTTTTTAAGTATTTCAATTTTACATTATGCTTTGAATTAACATAAAACAATTCGCTGCCTACCCCCCCCCCCTTAAAATTTAACAAATAATAAACAATTCAATTATTTTCAACGGACTACGCGAAAGAACATTAGTGTAAAGAGCCACTGGTTCACTAATCATTTGAATCTCTGCAAACACCTCACAACATCGACCATCTTACGATGTATTGAATATTGATATTCGAATTATCCAAAATCTAAGTATCCTCGTTTATGCTATGATGACACACAACACGAAAACAAATCAATCGACTCTATGAAGGGCAATTAAAGTTAATTGCTTTTGACACATTCAAACAAAAACGATTACTTCATAGGAGATTTATACAGAATTAAAAACAAGATTGTTACCTCAGTGTAATTACGATTCCAATTGGACAGTAGTAAAGTATTATTACTACAGTTTAAGTGCAAATTAGAATAAAAAAATCGTAAGCTGATTGTCACATTTTCTAAATAGCAGTCGTTGAAATGTTAAAAACTGACTAGCATAATACAATTGGTACAGTGAAAGATCAGCGAATGAATTCTATAATGACAGAAACTACAGTTCTACCTAAGACTGGGGAACTAAGAGACTACAAGATTACAAAATAATTGCATCTCCCTTTATACAGAATTTTGTGCTTATTTCCATGAATTTTTTCAACACCGCATATAAATTTTACCCATGGTTTGACAAAAAGTTAAATATTTCAGTACTCTTCCTAAAAAATCATTGAAAATTTAGCTCTAAACTTCTAACTTAAAAAATGATTTGATTTATAAAGCTAGATATCTCTCATTAGTTTACCCATAATGAAATTTAAGATTCAAAAAATAGTTTCCCATGTTATATGACAAACTTAAACCTCCCATCCTCCCCCAAAATTTGAAGCAGGTGTTTATAATATCTTAAATGTTCATCTTCACATACATGTACTAAATGATTCAAATCTGTAAGTTGAAAACTATACATCCTAGATCCAAGTCAATGCAGTCTATACGAGATCTCTTCTTTTATTAGTTTAATAATAAATGATGTCACTATCAAATAATAATATAAACTTGAATGACAATAAAATTACTACCTCAGAGAAACAGAGCATCAACTTGAAAGTCTTTATATAGTGCAATAAAGTATCAAGCTATCTGACAAGTTGTTAAAATAAGCTATAAAACAATCTTTAAACAAACATTACAACAAGCCTTATATCAAGATTAGTAATGCCAAAATTTAATATTGTTAAATCAAAAAACAAGAAAAAAATTACATCTCAATTTGATTACAACAAATTCAGCCCCCCCCCCTCATCAATTCAAAAATCACGGTGGTGCAGCCCCTTGATTTAAAATCACCGCCTTACGCTGAATCCAAACCCCCCCTTTAGAAATAAAACTTTAAAATCTTAAATGCAAGATAGAGCACATAAAATGATGATTATGACCTATACAAATACACTGTTTACGAGACATATATTATATACCGTATAGTTTCACTAAGTACTCAAATGAACACTTTAGTCAATATAAAAGTCTTTAAGCGAGTATCAAATCTCATCCGTAAATGGCAGCGGACTAAACTTTATTCCGCAGACGTATGACCTAGTAATGTTGCTGGGTTTGAATTAATTATATAAGAATATTCCGCCTTTCCGTCTACTGTAAACATTAGCGGTCTAGTTCATCGCATTTAGTAGCTCATCTCATTTAGGCTAATATTGCCATGTAAGGTATCAATATGCTGGATCAAATTGAACATCTATTGAATGTACTGTACTAAACGCAGAGGCTACAGCATTAGATAAATTTAGCAAGCCTTAGAACTCTAGTGCGCAGTGATAATGTCATGATTTGGTGTTTAAACACCAGTTTATTAAATGTCAGTAAATAAACCTTTTGTGCCGATGTTACTTTAAGTAACAAACAAATAGATATGATAATTGACGCCTTATACAAAACCTATCAAAACTATTATGTATCAATGTTGTACCATCAGGTGGTAGTCGTAATGCAGTGATGTCGTAGTTATTATTGTAGTAGTCGTTATGTATCCAAGTCATAGTCATGATGTAGTAGTGGCACTTGCTGACTACTTGTGACACTACCTGTTGACACAAATGTGACACATAAATTTAAAAAAACATAAACAAGGAAGGACATTTAATTAGAAACCAGTTACTTGGCTTCGATACCCCAACAAAACAGCCCCGAATACATAAACCCAACAAAAAAGGTTAATTCATTTAATAACCATAATTCAAATCAAACCTAAACTTAACCTTAAATCTAACTCCAATCGTAGCCTTAACCCGTTTCCTAACTAAAACTCTAACCCTAAATCAAAACCACATCTGTTATGTGGTTTTAAAGTGGTTTATTAAACGACCTTTACAAACGATCCCGGATGTTTTTTAAATAATTTTTTTTATAAAATATTTTATATAACTACCGCAAAATCTAAACAGATAGAAAAATAAAAAAATAATGAAATAAAATAACGGAAAAATAAAGGAATAGTCACGAAAGATTTACCATCAATATCCGCTGATCCTTTTAGAGATGCAGATTTATGACTCGCAGTGACCAGGGTCTTATTTGAATTATTAGGATTATCAGGAATGAAGAGAGCGACGAAGAGAGCGAGAATAACAAGAATCGCACCAAACGCAAATGGCGGCCCGGGCATAATACTCTAATAAAACACGCACATTAAATCATTAAATGAATAGTTAATTAATTAATTATACTAATAAGTAATCAGATTAATAATTAATTAGTCCAAGAGCTGTGATGGATTAGAATTTTGCCAGGGTAAAATTGAAACTTTTATACTCTTAAAAATTGCACAAGATGACATTGTATTAGCCAGGCAGTTCAAATTAGCGGGCATCGTGTTAAGCGAATATCTGATCCTGCTGACCTAAACGAGCTCTCGAGTTGCTTTCACGAACTTGCTATAAGACCGCAAGTTTTAAAAACATTCTCAACACAATAGCAACATTTTCAATATCATTCACAAACACTCTAATCTAGACGTTTAACTAAATTCGCAAATTTCACTAAAACAAAACTATATTTACTAAAGTAAATAAAAGAAACTCTACGCCTTACGGTATGAACTTGTTTCATGAGACCCTCATATTCTGCCAGCGATATATTAACAGGGCTCAACGTGCTACCGCGCGGTGTAGCGTCATCTAATTGAACGCTACCGTGATCATCGAGATCGACATGAAAGAGATAGAAAACGAGACCAAATAGAGCAGGCCCCAGTCCATTACACAGGCCCCTTATACCGGTAATTACTCCCTGAGCTACACCTAAAATTGCATCAAAATTTAAATTTAGTTTGATTAGTTAATTAATTAGTAATCGACAATAATAATAATATAATAATCATTTATTTTTTTCAATTACTCACTAAACATAAATAAATTCTATAAATATTCAAGTATATTTATAGAATTTATTTATGTTTAGTGTATACAGAAAGTTAATAGTTTGAACAAGTATGGCAAATAAAAAAATTAACAAACATTTAAACATTTAAAAATTAAAAACTGTTTTGGGAAACACGGATTTATTTTTATTCAATTATAATTCTGTACACGTTTTTTACATACGATATATGTACTCGAAAGAATTTCATCCAAGTCGATTGTGTTAAAATTATTACAGTTGAAGCTCTCTAGTTAATAATAGTTCTTAATCAGATATTTAAGTTACGATAGTAAAATTAATTGATAAATTAATGGATATAAATTAATTATAAATTTAGATTTCTAATAAACTAAATTTGTTATTATTTATGATCAAGTTCGATGGAAAAGCAAAAATGCATACTTTATCCATAGTGATAATTTATACTTGATCCCCCCATAGTTAAAAAGGTGTCTAAATCTTCTCAACAGTTTACTACATTTTGCTTGTTAAGTTTTTTTTAAATTATATTTTGTATACTAATACTTAACTTTACACGCTTTGTTATAATTATGGCACTGGGTTTCTACTGCTGGGTGTAAATTAATAATATATCGAAGCATTTCCGATACGTTTATGAGTCAATAAATTTAGTTTAACAAATTAATAAATATATATTAATTAATTGAGCACAATTAATATCTTACATGTAGCTGCTAATTTATGCATCATACTAAAGGGTGCAGCCAGTTAACAATTCAATGAACTTTCACTGGAATCGAACCAAGTACTGAGTCAAGCGCTCTACCATTTCACCAATGACAAGTAAACAAGATAAAAGCAAAGACAAAATACCCTGTTGATCTGCACTGGCATATGCCGACACAAATGAACTGATTGCAGGATAAGTTATACTACCCATGGCAGCAAGGGCACCGGCACTCCAAATTATCCTGAATGATAAAATATTACCATACTAGCACACTAGTAAACACACAGAATAATTTACAAACTACATTTTACGACACTTATCTGCATATCTACTATTAGAGTGCTTATCAAGAGAGCGATAGGTCAGCAAGATTAACAACTTGGATCTGTGTTATTACAGTTATTAGATTTAATCGAGAAAACATATATATTTAATAAGATACTTAGAAATGTTTTATACATATGAAATATCATTACTTATAGAAGTAATGGTATTTATATGCTTAAGTCACTTTATTTCAACTTCTAATGTTGATTATAGAGAACTAGTAAGAAAGTACAAGTTGTATCAGACTATATTAAATTCAAGACATGCTTTGTTTATATTTCGCTGACTTGCTGCATCCTTTAGTAAGGCACTTAATTCAATAACCATGTCGAATTAAGCATTGACATTATTAATAAATGGCATCGTTACATATTAAGCACAAATTTTGTTTTTATCTAAAATCAACTAAACAATAGAAATATAGCTATTTTGTTTGTTATATAACGTCATATCAGCATAAAAAAGTTATTAACTGACAGAAAATGAAATAAAATCACTATTAAATCACCAAAGACAAAGTCAAAGATGATCTCAATTGTATTGACAGTGACATGTATCTCAAATCAAAAAATGATCGAAATGAAAAGAGAAAAGAAAGTTATAAAGCGAACACAAACCACGGTTGTGAACCGAAGCCAAGCATAAAGAGTTGAAGCATTTCAAGTACCAGTCCAAATATGATAGAATGCTTGCTTCCTAGGTACTTCATAAGTACAGCAAGTACTACCGTCTAACAAGTATGCAACTTACTATAAGTACAATAATAATATTTATAGATGAACTGCTGTACGAAAGTGATTTCCAAATACAGTATTTATTTTCAAAAATTGAGAAATATCAGAGAAAATGCTGGCTAAAAATCGCATAAATTAATTCTATAATCAGTTTATTCAAATGTCTGATAATGCCTAAAAGCAAAAAACATTAAAAAAATAATCAGATTTTCAAGTAAATTAACTAGATTAGATCAAAATAAAAAAACTGAATAAATGAATAAATTTTCAAAAAAAGAAACAATTCAACCTGTGCAATGACAGACAACACTCCAACAACGGCAACAAATGTTGCCACTTCTTCAGGATTGAACCCCATAACCTGGACAACAAGTGTAGCAACGCAATTTTGTATCCATCTATATAAATATATAGATGGATACGGAATAAGTATATAATTAAGTCTAATTTTTCTCTATTTGCACTTTCATTTTCCTTGTATTTAATTGCATTCATTCAATTTCTATTACACTATTTCTGTCTTTTATAATTAAAAGATTTAATATAAAGAAGATATATAAAAACTGTTACACCTCTATAAGAACTGATTCTACTTCAGCTAAATCTTACATGACCAATACTTGCGTACTAAATTTGCTACCACACCACCAAAGCTATCAAATAAAACTGTTATATTTATTCAAGGAATGCAAAAGCGGTCAAAATAATCAACACAAAGAAGCCAATGACGCTAAAGATGATAATGATAACAATTATGAAATCATCACAATGATGATGATGCTGATGAAGAGACTCACCAGACGTAGGTAGACAAAGAAACTGGAGTACTCTCCAGCCTCAGGTAAGTAAGACAAGAAAACAGTAACGCAGAGCATCAGGATAAGAAAATCTTGCCCAATCTTGCGTAGAGCCTATAAGAGCCTTCACGTTATAAAACTGAAATCTAACATCTACTTTAGATAAAAAAATACACAGCAAATTAGATATGATAATCTTTAGATTCAATATTACAATGCAAAATTATATTAAAAAACAACATTATGTCTTATAGCCAGGCGTTTTCATCATCGCATTATGCTGTTTCATTTCTTAACTAATTCTGAAGCCAAGTGTATCAGACCGACAATTATAAACAGTGATCCCTTTTTACCATATTACAAAATTATTAAATTAAGTGTACATATATTCTGTACTACAATACCTACAGTTACTTATACAATTTTATTTAATCGCTAGTTTTAAGTGTTAGTTTTTAATAGAATCCATATATAAAGAATATAATCAGATAAAATATTCTTAGTTATATTAATTTCATTAAATACATTAAAGTAAATACAACAAGAGCCTTTAAAATACAACAAAGAGAAAAAGTTTTCATAAAATAAATCATGATGATGATGACGATGATCAACTATAATTATTAACATGTTATCTATTATTAACATGTTTAACTTACGCTAAAAGGATCAGCTTTCTCCCATGCCAGTTGCGATGCCCCCCAACCTACCACTGACCGGCATTTCTCTGGCAATGACTCTGGCACGGCAATCACGATGAAGACGACGTCTAAAATGGCAACTAAAGTGGCAAGTGCTAAAACGAGATTATCGCTGTAAACTCGTCCAAGATAAGCACCAATGGCAGGACTCGTTACCAAGCTTGCCGCAAATGTAGCTGAAACCTGATTGGATGAGAAAGTATACGTTTACTTGTCAGACGCTGTATCAAACTTGTAACAAATTCACTTTAAATGATTATTGACAAAGACATTTTAAGAATTTAAATAATACAATATTTTCGCTAAATTCATACCAATTGAGAGAAAGCAAAACGTTTACATTAAGGTATATATATATATGAAATAAAGACATTGCACAGTGCAGCTTATCAAAACAAGGTATATACAGATATAGAGAACGATGAAATAGACAGCTGGATCAGTTACACACACAGCAAAATGACCTGTACCACGATACACCTGGTCAACACAATGTTGCTATTACTTATTTTAAAATAATTTGGGAATTTTTAACAATATCGAGCAAATGTAGAACTATTCTTGAGTTTAAAAGATAGAATTTGATAAAAAAATGTTGTACAAACTAAATAAAAACAAATACTCTAATACAATCCTATGATGTTACTACAAGTGAATACACACCAGTCCGTAGGCCGCGCTACGATCTTCAACCGATGTCACATCAGCGACGTAAGCAAAGACGACACTGAATGTCACAGAGAATATACCGGATATAGATATCATCGCAAAGTACCACCTGCGGATACAGGAATAGAAACGATATCTTGTTATGAAGAATCAGAAAGAAATATAAGCAGAAAAGTAACGATAAATACAAACTAGAATCATTTTCAAAGGTTTAATAAATAAAAATAAATGAAAATCAGACAAAATGATTTAACTGCCTTTAAGCCATAACTTAATATCCAATTAGATAATATCTGTATATTATACAGAAAAAGTATTTATTACATATATTATATATTTATTATACGTTTGTACTTTATATTAAGTTATAACTCTCCAAGGTAATAACTTACCAAAGTAATAACTTACCAAGGTAATAACTTACAAAGGTAATAACTTACAAAGGTAATAACTTACCAAGGTAATAACTTACAAAGGTAATAACTTACAAAGGTAATAACTTACCAAGGTAATAACTTACAAAGGTAATCACTTAAAAAGGCTATAACTTACCAAGGACTGAGTTTCATGAGAGGTATAGGAGCGCAGGTAAAGGTAACAGTCAGCAGTAAAAAGGGCTTTCTACCCCAGACATCAGAGAGAGCTCCTATGAGTGGAGCACTCAAGAAAGACAACAAACCCTAAACAAAACACTATTACTTATAAATGCCAGATTCCATGAAGCATACTTGTCAATAAAATCAATAAAAGTTTAATGTCTGTTTGACTATCGAGGGACAATGTCGCAGACGTCAATCTATACATATATTTCTTAAAATATGATTAAATAGAACAATGCTTTTCAGTTTTAGTAGTACGACGTCAATATAACAAAATACAAGTAAAATTAAAGTTTCGTAGTCCAGTGAAATAGCTTTAATATTTCACAATGTGCCCTGCACATTTTAACTTGAAAAACCGAATAAGCTTCGTTTATGAATGATAGAAATCTTTCTGATCTCAAGAATAATTAAAAACTTTATAACATTAATACAAGAGTAATTGAGAGCATACCTTAACACCCTGTATTAATCCATTCATTAGAAAAGCATGATCAGGGAACACATCATTCAGCACCTACGCAACCAATATATAACCTTTAAAATGCATCAGATGTAATGATTAAGATAATCATTAATAAGTAATGATTAAGAGTAAAATACTTATAAAGAGTTTGCCAGCAAAAAATGCATTAAAAGTGACAAATGCAGTAAATCTTAGTCCATGTATAATCTTATCTATTATAAACCAACTAACATCATTTTTTAAATGTTCTCTATATCTTAAAAAGTCAATTTTACTAAATTAAGCGGTGATTTGAATCCCATACCCATATATTAATACAAAAGGGTAAATATTCTGAAACACCTTGCTTCCGTATTGAATTTTATAATAACAATTTACCTCACTGATGCCAACAATAAAATGCACGCCTACAATGCCTTTATATTGCAGTTTATAATAAGCACCAATATTACTGATGCTTGTAATAAAAAATTCCAGACCCTATTATTGGTAACAACTGCTACAAAAATACAACAAAAAGAACAGGCCAATAAAGATAATAAAATTTGTTGGTTTATTCCACCTACCGTGATAACCGGAGACATGACCAGACCCCAACTAAAGAACTCCAGGAATATAATGATGAGAGCGTGATAGACACTTGGCTGATAAACTCCAGACTTCTATTTACAAACAAATCATCAAATCAATATCATTTAATCTAATTTAAAAATTTATAAATGATGTCATTACAAATTTTCATCTCCGATATAGTAATTTTAAATATCATCTATTATAATAGAGAATACTGTACTAATGCTGTGCGCGTGAGTGTGTGTATGTGTGTGCGTGCGTGTGTGTATATGCGTGTGTGTGTGTGTGTGTTCATGGTTCCGAATAGCGATTGGTAAATGTACTCTAGCTTCTCCCCCCCCCCCCCCATAGGGACGTGAAATACAGCTGGTCAGGGCTTCATTCACGCAGTACCCATAAACATTTTAAAGAAACAAAATCAACAATTACTATTAATTTAACAATTGTTTAATATTACTTTAATTTCTTATTATTTAATTATGAAATAATAAAATCTGACCGATAAAACATGATCGTGTTGCTTGAAGTAATTACGAGGCCAGAATAAATTTCCTAAACTTCTTAATTTCTTTGCAATCATCTCCTCGCATTATTTATTCCCCGATTCCCCTGTCCGGAGGATTCAGTAATTAATAAATTAAGAAATAAAATAAATATTTTAATTAATTATTTGATTAAATGAGAAAAGTAAATGTTAAAAATACATTAGGCCTATTTTGATCGAAAGATTATGATGTCTTGTTTCTGGTTTAACGTCGATGAAGTTAGCGACTTAGAAAATATGTCGCTTTCCTCATAAAATGTGTGTAATTATTTGATGTAGGGTGTTTTTAATGTAACAGCGGTTGAAGTTATGTTTAAATTTAGCAACTCTAAATATTAATTAACTTTCATTAACAATCAATTAGAGAATTGCGATATGAGACCAATTTCGAATCTAGACGTCATTCCGTCGATCTACTATTAATAAATAATCTATGATCCGCGTTTCTCTCAAGCTATGGGATTGTTTCATCACAATATATCCGATATATCCTATAAAGTTAAATCAGATAAAATCACAGTTTTAATTACTATAATATTACAAGGTTTTCTGAAGTAACTGAATAGTTGTGAAATCATGTGTTGTGACTTTGATCGTCGTTGTTTGTGATATAAGCAATTAAATAACATAAAGGCTACTTATATGTAAGCCTTTATATAATTTATTAATTTTAGCCTTAAATTCACTTTATTCTCATAAATAGACAGAATTCCCATTTAGAATGTTGAAATTAAATAAACTATAATGCATAAAAACTTTTAAAGCAAAAACTGAAGCTTGAATTCTTTTGGCAGAAAATTATTTAATAATAATAATAATATAATATTATAAATATAATACAGTTTATAACGAGTTAATTGACCTTTGATATAGCAAGATAGTCAGTATTTTACATGTTAACGAAATATACAGTCACACTCGGACTCAAACCATCGACTCATGGTTTCAAGAACAAAGCTAAAACCATTTTGTAAGTTAACTTCAACGAATTAATCAAAAATAATTCAATGAATTAAAGCATAATCAATCAGCTAATAATAACAATTAATTATACCTGTATAAAATATCATTATATAATGTCACATAAAAAAATTTAAAATTGAATATATACAAGATAAATTGCACCATTAAAAATTATAATATTTGCAGTGAAAGAAAGACAAGAAATAAAGGAAAATGAATGTGATCACAGCTTTGCCTTTGCCTGTGGTTGCAGTTGCTGTAGTTTCATTGCCAGACCCATATTGCCTGCAATCTTTAACTTGCCTTGAAAAAAAGCCTAAATATCAAAATAAAAACTTTATTTCTGCAATTGAAATCATTAAAAGGAGCAAATGTGATAGTTCCATTGTTAACAAAAGAAAAATGAATAAGCACACTGTGTAAAATTGCTTATCTATTACTTTATTTATCAATACACAATTTGCAAAAGATTAAAACTTTTGTGCTGATGTGACGTTAAGCAAGATACAAATCAAAGGTGATTTTACATAAAACTACAAGTATAAAGATCCATTGTAAAGAAGTTCAACTGTCTAACTCCTACAACTTTTAAGCCAGCAAGGATAAATTCAACTTAGCCAATGCCAACACAGTAGAACATGATACAAAGCTTAATATCTCAAATACACCATATTTCCATAGTCAAACCATTACTCAATTCACCAAAACTGCATGAATGGAGCGCTGAGTCAACCTCAAAGACTATGACGTCAAAGACGTTGATGCTGGAGTACAACGCATTACCGCTATGCCACCTCTCTTTATATTTATCACAATGTATACTTGCATTAAATTGACTTTAGTAAAGTCCAATTAAAGTAAATTTTTCACTGTAGTATTTAACAAAGTAATATCAAATATTTTCTATGCATAAAATTTAATGATTTACAGACTTGTTGCGGATTTAACTGTCCGGACATTAAAGCAACAAGATTATCATCATCCATAGATATAGTCACATCACCTTTACCTGTAAGTTATAAGTCAAAGTAATCATTACCCTATACTTAAATGAAACCTTTAATAAAATATTTGAGCCAAAGTGTACAAACAACCATATATACAAAACAAACAAAATAAAGCAACAAGTTATAAATTTAACGTAATTTCAAGTTAATATTTACATAGCACTCAATTAGCAGTCAGTTAGCGCTTGATAAGCACACAGTTAACACTTCTCTAACAATTATTAAGCACTTGATAAGCACTCAGTTAACACTTTGTTAACATTAATTAGGCACTCAATAAGCACTCAGCTGGCACTTAGAGTGACACTCACCCGCTGGATTGAATGACACGGATCCGATGCCATTTTTAGCGTCCACCACCCAGACACCCTCCTTGTCACCATTCTTCAGTTTAAAGCAAAACACACCGTTGATCTTCTTCACGTAGTCAGCTCCATTCTAAACAATATTATCATGATATTATACTACTTATATT
>JAQIXG010003701.1:0-14251 GCA_034700105.1 Oconnorella tubifera | reverse complement strand
CCCTGAAAAGGGGGGGAATTGTCCGGGGGGGAAAATGTCCGGGGGGGGGGGAAATGTCCTACACTCTAATCCGTGGAACTTGTTGAGCAACATTAGCATAATCGAATGCTTCTTAAATATCTTACATACATTTCAAATCATGTCTAATGCATATCGTATAGATCTTAATACTTCTCGATTACACATTAATAGTTAAATTTTCTGTAATAAATAGCAAAATACTCAAAACAGGTGCATCATTTATTTACTTAAAGGTAAGAAATAGTAATAAAAATTCCAGCTGAGATAGCTTGACCGTCGCCATGACTCATTGTGCAAGTTCCGAGTCGAACGCTCTGATAGCTCTAGAATTGAAGCACTGTTCACAAAGATGCAACAAATGACCGAATGTTTGACACCGAGACCTAAACGAAGAACCTATAATTTCTGAGTCTCAACACTAACCGCTCTTCCTTAAACTTCTGACAAATATAAAAATAATATTCGCAATTCTTTTAACTAACCTCAGAATGAGTTTGTCTAGTCGTGAGCCGGCTAAGTTGTATACATCTAGCGATGACTCATTGACCAGGCTCCAGGCCTCGGCGCCCTCGAGGCCGCTGTCCTCAGTAGGCAGCCATGGCGTCTGTGAGGAATGCGTCATCACGGGCCATTTTCTTTTAGAAAGTTCAGATAATCTTTAACGTTATGAAAAAAATGTTTAAATACTAAACTCATTTTAGAAGAAGAATTAGAAGAAGATGAATTTTTAAGTTTTTAAAGTTCATTTTATAGCTTTAAAAATAACATTTGGCTCCTTATTTCTTTATAGCCTACCTACTTAATTCATCCATAAAACACTATAACGATCAGTTAAGTCTATCAATAATATGCAAGTAAACATAGACATAGAAATGGTGGCCTACTACACAAATACTGCTGATTAAAAAAGAAAATGTTTTAAATTGTTGCCTGCAGCAATCGATAAGATCAAGAGTAAAGTTATACATTATACAAATACAAACCCAATGATAAAAAACGTATCACATCCTATAATGTTGTAAATCCATAATGTAACAACATAATATACCTCAAATGATTTAGATTACATAACGTTAAGCCAGGTAACGTTAGGCGATCAGTTGCTGCATATGAAAACTTGGTGAAGTGAGGTTCTGAGAGATAGAAGAGTATACGATCAGCGGCAGTGTACGCAAACGCACCCAACAGTAGAAGCAACAGTATAAACCAAATTGCTCTACAAAATATACACAAATATCGTCAGTTTTTTAATAAATCACACATGCAGACAATTCATTAAATAGGACAATCCTGTATTTCTTTGCAAATTTAAGTCATTTCATTGTTAGACTCATTAGATTAAATCATTAGATTTAGATTATTATAGATTCAGACTATAATTATAATAATTGTTAGAATTTGCTACAAATTATAATTTTGTTTGGTAATTTTGTGTCATTAAATTTTAAAAATGTAATATATTCAGTATAACAGTGTATTTCTTGTTGTGTGTTATATTTTCCTGCTGCTTTAATCACTGATCAGATATTTTACATAAATATCATCATTAACTTATAATTTCCTTTTCGGAATTATCTAATTGAAAATAAATTCAATTGAATGAGCGAGGCTTTTTCAATATGTCCGTTTGCTTGTCTTTGTGCTCTTGTGCCTTGATCGATGCCTGACTTAGAAACATTTGTTTAGGAATTGCCATTAGGTGTAATAACTACGTTCAAGAAGCGTTAAAAAGTTAACAAAGTGTATTCTACTTTTATTTTAATTTGTTCAATTTTTATCTATAATGATAATTTTTGCTCTGAGTTTATTCAAATAGTGTTATAGTTGAAATAACGCTTACTCTATATTTACTATGATTCTATCATGATTGGTTTCGCTTCTTGTGATTAAATGTCTTGCAATTAATATAAAATTATTATTTTAGCGCATATTGCTATTACTTAATTGATTTATAAAATATATGTAAAAAGTTGGTCTTGATTTTTTAGAACTGCATAAGGCAAGCTTGGGCTTTTCCTTAATCGTTATTTCAACTATAAATTTTAAAAGTTTTTTTCAGATCAGATGCGCTATCATGCTATCGCAACGAAATCATTAGAGAATGCAAGATGTTACCGTGAAGTGGAAACGCTTATCATCAATGTTGCCTGTAGTCTCTGAGGAAGAATAAACAAAATCTCTGTTTCTTATTTAAAGGCATGTTTACTATTAACTTAGCCACATGACCCGGTTTTAAAGGCAGTATCAATATTGCATTACAGCTGATCACTGCTTGCATCACAAATCAGCAAGCTTATCACGACAATGCTTTTTCTTCATTACGTTACAATGCAATTGCAATAAATCTAGAAGGCTTTCACTCTCGTAGAATTTCATGAAAATCAGAAACCTGCTGTGAAAATTTCTACATGTTGCGTGTATTGTGACGTTCTACAGCCTGTCAAATAAATTAATCGAATTTTGTCGACTTTTGAGCGTATTCAATTATCTAAAGTTCGACTCCGCAAATGACTCTCCGTGCCGCAGTCAAGTGGATTAGAGGCTGAATTCATTGCAAGGCTCACTGAAAGCAAGAACGGTCGTCTTGTAATACAGTCTTTCATAGGCTTAAAGCTCACACTTGTGGTCCGCTGATGTGACGCAATGTGATAAATGATACATCATTCACACGCGCTACAAAAATATTTAATTAAAGTGAACTAAAATAACTCTTACGTACAAATGATAATTCTATGCAACAGCTAATTATTCAAAATTGTTTGACAAATTTAAACAATTACAGATGATGGTAAAGTTAGACGAGTCCTTTATAAATAAAGGACATTAAACGAATTGACTATCAAAATATTTTATATAAAGCACCGTGGACCATCGGACGACTATAATAAATATTAAATAATAATAACAGGCGACTATAACATTATTATTTTGTTATTTATAATTTATGTTCAGAGATGACAATATTTCACAAGTCATTTTTACAGATCAACTGCAAGTCATTACAAATTTATAAGATTTTTTTATTTATGATACTCTGAGATATTTCTTTTACATTTTGAACAAGCAGTTGTTTAGTCATTTAATGGTTACTTGGCAGGGGCGTCGTTGGAGGAGGGCACAAGGGGGGAAAATTGATCCACCTGATTTTTGGAAGTATTTTTTTAAAATTGCAATGGAACTAATTTTATATTTTTCGAATTATCAATGTTTGTTTATATTGTGTGTTGGAAAAGCGGGTTTGACTTTTTTTATTTATATCAAGTGTAGATAACTGATATTATGTGATGAGGCAATAATATTTTTAAGAGGCTAACTATGTGAAAGTTAGCCTCTTAACAATATAAATTAATAATCATTCACATTCAAATAATACTATATATTGTAATGTAAGATTTGATTTAGTATAAAGCGATTATTGCGCATTTAGAAAATGCGCAATATTTGAATACGCTACAGAGAGTCGAGGCTAGTTATTGATTGATTTAATTTATTTACTTCTTATTTACTTCTTATTTACTTCTTATTTACTTCTTATTTACTTCTTATTTATTTCTTATTTACTTCTTATTTACTTCTTATTTACTTCTTATTTATGCTATTTTTCTGCGGCTGTTGCCAAATTAAATAAAATAAATTTCTACATAAATTTCTAGTTGTAGTTAAACGATTAAATAAATATCGATTCTTATATATAAATACATTTTCTTTTATATATTTTTATATCTTATGATATTGACATAAATTAGTGAATCAAATTCTATAAAGATTAGGTACATAATTTGTAATAATCGTAAAATTAATAACTGCAATTATTACAGGGATTTCTTTAACAAAAAAACACATTCAAGAATCCACTATCTACCGAGTTCATTTCACACTTTGTATTTCACAATAATAAAATCAAAAATTGATGAAAGAGTGATGTGAGACGATAGACATGGCAATGCATCGATTGAATCAGAGAAGCAATTTAACGCCATCGTTATTATTGACGCTTTATTTCATTTGATGTTTCTTATAGCACGTTCAGCAACAGACTCGGCATTAAATATAACGTTTTATTATATTATTAAACTACTCTGTAGTTCAGGCGAAATATTAAAGTTGTAATACATGGCATGAACAAAGTAGTACGCTATATTTTAGGTATCGTCTTTGTAATTAAGACTTTTCATTTGATTATTTGGATCTATGTTTCTTATGCGCTAATATAAAATTAATATTTGAAGAAATTAAAAAATTTATGCTACCAATTTTAGGGCAATACTAATTCTATGTATTCTGTGTATTCTGTGTATTCTATTCTATATATATCATTTCTATGCTGCGTTTGTAGTTAAATTCTGTGCTGATTATGTTTCAAATCTCATTTAGTTTATTTATCACAGATATGCGGCACAATCGGTGGAAAATTGTATTCATCGCATAAGATTACATTCCATATTGTGTAATACGTTCACTTCATATGTTTATATTTATTGTATACATAAATCTTATTAAACCAGCAAAATAAATAAATGTTAATAGTAAAAAATATATATACTACAGTATTGCCATTACTTTTATTAAGAAAAAAATCCATGATTTTAGATTATTTTTAGCTTTAAAAGGAGGAGGCATAATATGACATCTACTTAATAACGGTATCACGCAAAATTAGCCATACATTGTTAAATACACACTGTTAAAATGAGGCCTACCTTCCAAATTTATCCTGACATTATTCCTTTGAATATTAAATATCTTAAATATTAATCCTTTTTAATCCGATAAGAAATATAAGTATTGTTCCGCTAAATAGTAAATCATTTATCATATATTTATCATATATTTATTTACTGCTAAATAGTATATCAAATATCTGTCAAAGTAATGACGATACAACAATGTAAATAAAAAGTGCGGGGAGAGGTACCCGTAAATAAAAAGTGCGGGGAGAGGTACCCGTAAATAAAAAGTGCGGGGAGAGGTACCCGTAAATAAAAAGTGAGGGGAGATATACCCGTAAATAAAAAGTGCGAGGAGAAGTACCCGTAAATAAAATGTGGGGAGATGTACCCGCAACAAATAAGGTGCGGGGAGATATACCCGTGGAGAAGTACGGGGAGAAGTGCGGGGAAAAGTGCGGGGAGAAGTACGGGGAGAAGCTAAACCAGATCCCAGTTCAATTCGTTCAAGATAATTAACCTCTCGCAACTCATGTCAACATGCAGCATATAAAGTGAAGATACTGTGCCAAGCAAGAATCATATATCAATTGCGTTGCAGACATTAATACAACTAATCCAACACCTCCTTCCCCGTTTAGTTGTTACAACACATAAGCAATATTGATAGGCTGTCACTTAGTTCCTGATCGCATAATGTGAGCAAATACCTTCTTTTTAGCTTGTTAAAGATAATAAAATAGAAAGCATGATTTACGACCTTACTAAATAATGCAATTGATACAGTTTCGCTCCAAAGAGATAATATTGGCTCTAATGACTTTATTGTTCTTATCAATTACATGATGTATTCTGACATTCAGAAAGATAGACCGGAAAAAGGACAGTCATACTGACTCATACAAACAGAGAGACTGACACACATCCACTGATAGTTGCACAGACCCACAGTAGACAAACAAGAAATATTCAGACAGAAAAACCGTCATAAACCTAAATACATATAGAGAAGCGGAGATATAAAAATAACTGTTATATTACAAAGCCCAACATTAAAAACCTAACACAATTATATAACATATTACTGGAATTAGTTGTACAATCTTTACTAATGATAGGCGCATTACCTTCTCATGCACTGTGACGACGCGACACTTGGATGAACAGATAGCCAGATTCGTCTCATTCCGTGTATGTCCAACTCTCGACAACTTGTCTCACAACTTGGGTACACGCAACAGCGACAACCACAACAGTTGCAGCAACAACCAGTGTCCGAGTCACAATCATCGTCGTGGTCGGTAGAGGTCAAGCGATGGTCATTTGACCAATGGGGCGTCGAGTTGTTCATGTGGTTCAAATTGGCACACGAAGTTCCAGAGTAGAAAGAATGAACAGTGAGTTTGTCATGTAAATAATTCAACTTTCAAATCAAGCATTGTCTGGAAGTATAGTAACAAAAGCAATACAAATTACAAAGTATTTGGGTTATTTATTGTAATATTTACTGATTTCAGAAATATTCATATTTTGAAAATAAATATTTATAATAATTTCTTAGACTCATACATAAATGACTTGAAATCAGTATATAATTTTGACATAATAAGATTATACATTTTTATAACATTTACTATACTTATAAATTGCTCTGGCGCACTTGTATTTTATGAGATCAATGCCCTGATCACTGAATGATCTTCTATCACTTTCAACAGAAGAAGGTGCAACAGGAGAAGGTACTTGTATTTTAATTAAATGTATTGAATTTAAGTTATTCTCTAAATTCTTTAATCACTCACGCTATTGTAATTACTAGAGAAAGCTTTATTAAGCTATGAGTTTATATTACGCATTTAGCATTGGCATAATAAAATAATATTCCAATACATTACTTTTATATTTAGAACAATACGATCTGTAGTGAACAGAATATTCGATGCAAGCGTGTCAAGGTCTTTTAGTATATGCTAAGTACGCTACTTTCTCATCTAATTTATAACAAAATGGCGTCCTTTAATAAATAGCGCAAGCAAGACTTGTCGTCTGCTAATGATTAGTTTGATCAGAGTCGCACGGTCTCCTCGGCGGCGGCGGCGTCGGCGAAATTATTCGCACGTATCATAAATCAGATTTTCTTCAGTGGCGCCTCATGCGACCACTTCCGGGAGTAAACAACATAACGTCGAATGAAATATTTAACGGACATGATTATAAGTAAAGATATCATTTCCAGAAACGTGTTTGTGAATCTTCAACAAGAGACGAAACTCGCTGATCGATAGGTTTCTTTTTGGTAGCAAAGATTTATGGTAAGAAATGTCTTTATTTTTTCAAATTTACGATCTTTACGATTATATAGCTGTACATAAAATAACTTTTGTCTAATTATTGGCACTTGAGAAAAAAAGATCATACAATCGACTACTTCGATCGAAAAATTTAAACTTGCTTGTCTATTTCTAAAAATATCTCTTCACTTTTATATGTTTTGTCGATGTTAAAAAAGTTAAAAATTAAATTATGTTATATTCAAAGTTAAAGTTTCAAATATAGCTTCATTAAGTCATTAGAGTAAATCAGCTAGTTCAGTTTTTACAAATTATATCTCCGGTCACATCGCTTCTCGGTCGTTCATCAAATTCTCTTGGAGGCTAAATTTAAGACTCTTTGGTAAGATCTCGAAATATAAATTATTTCTTGCACATCTATCGATCATGTCAGTGGTTTTCATCCGAATAATTAATGCGACGTAATACGTTTCAGTAACAAAACAATAAAAACATATAGCAAGGAACAGTTTTAGTTTAATATTGAACTAAAACTGTTAATTGTTAAAACTTTAACTTTTAACTGTTACTTTAAAAAATGCTCTCAGATAATTTTTGTTGTAATTAAATAACATTGCTGCGTTCAATATGCATGTATGTTATATTAATTTAAATATGAATATCACGCTGCTCATATTTGAACATGAATTCTAATTTTAATCTCTATACATAGGCATGCAGTATAATTCTCTAATGGCAAATCCTTACTTCTGATGTAAGAGTCGTAATTCTATCGTATTATGCTTATCTTCAAATTTAAATACAAACCGGATTGTTACACATCTATTTCTAAGCCTAATATCAGAAGACTGATAAAAGAAGCTTATTTCATTCCTTTAATTTGATAATTAAGTATCGTACTGAACACGAGAGTTTTTTTCTCTGCGGGTCTCAACATTATCAGTTATTGCACAAAAGGAAAAAACAATTTGCGTGGGTGCCGCCACAGAGAGAGGACGAGGGGAGTACCGTCATTTTCGAAGGATGTTGACACGCTATTTTAACAAATAAAAATTATCTCAGAATGATATTATTTCATACCGAAATTACAATACATAAAGAAAACAAGCGTGAAAATCTTTCAAATAATTCAATGAGTTGCAACAGTTAATCTTCTAATCGTACCGCTAATCTATTAAAATGACTATAACTGCGAGTATTGAACACCACTGAGACAAATTAAACTCTACTATAAATAACTATTTTAATATTAGTTTTATTTTTGAAAAAGGAACAGAAAAAGTAAAATATATATTTAATGATGTTTCTCGCGGATCACTTGTCAACACCAGATTTTATATGAGTGCCACGAAATGATACTAATAGATTAAGAGCACCATAGTATACTGTATACAACATATACAGTGTAGTATACTGTATACCGCATATGCATATTAGTGCCACATGTTTTAGATGTACCATCCATGATAGTGGTACCATTAATGGTACGCTTACCACTGGTTACGAACCGTTGCTGTTTTTTAGTGCAAAATAAATTCACAATTTTTAAACACTTCGTGCTATATTTAGCTTATATTTCTTTTTCTTATTTTTATAATAAAATGACGTAAACTAGTAACAATTGACAATGCTTAGATGTATTTGTACTGTGAGCATATTTACCACTCTGATAAAGTAAAATGACTCTACATTGCTTGTAATTATTGTGTATTAAGTCTAACACAGTAGTTTGAAACAAATGAGATTCCATATTATCTGCTGTGATTAAGCTGTGATTTGAAGTGAGAAGCCAATTTCATCATGACATGTTATATGAATTGTATACTATCATGAATTCAGTATTAATTTATGCACATGCATCGCATAATACTTGATTTACAGTTATGATATATAATATCGTTAAATCGGTAAATGAACGTCAAAAAGTCTGAACATAAAATCCCTGTAGATGCAGGTTGATGCAGGTATATATCTTGATTTTTAATTATTAAAACCACTTACAAATATCATGTCTTAAAATGCCTTATCTATGAAAAGCTTACATGAAAAGCTTAGTAAGTCTCCAGAATCACCTTTACTAAAAAATACCAAATTAGACAAGAAATTAGACTCTTGCCAAAATATTAGGTTAATATCAGATATATATATTAGCAATATATAGTTGCCAATATATATTGCCAAATATTCAGGTTTCCGGCGAGCTGTTTTTGTGTGATAAATGCTTAGCTAAAAAGAACCCTATGTAAAATATTAAAGACATACACATATCTGCTGAGCATGAATTACATATGGCAAAGTGACTACTAATAAATCATCATTATGCGCCGTGTCATTGCTTATAATTAATGATATATATCTGAACTTCATAAAGATCGAGTTTCACTGACCGAGAACTGTGAAGTATTAATTCACACTGAATCACAAAATTAGATCTGTTATTATATTAATTAAGGAACATAAAATTTTCAAATATTTTCTAGTTGACAGAGTAATATCATAGAATAACTAAAGCAATGCTGATATACAAGGTGTGCCAAAATCTAACCACACAACAATTTACGATAACTACAGGCCAAATATTATAATTATTCTCAATATCTCAATATATTCAAAACTTATGAAGTTTCTACGGAAAAATGTCAAATTTCAGTTTAGAAACTTTTCGTAATAGAGCAGTTTTGAAATTTTATGATTTTTGTCAAATAAATTGATAAAAAGAGATTTAAACGGTTCAATTTATAGACATCGTATCTATAAATAAAAGTTGGTAACAAAATTAGCCTCTTCCTGTTTTGATCTGAGCTTCTTTCTAGATGTGTGCTCAAAATTGAAGGTTATTCATAGTAAACCTCGTGCACGTTAGTTTTTGTTCTGTTGTGACGTTTAGCTATCACATAATCACATTATATTTTGTGGGGATTGCCCTATGGAATTCGTTACCTGGATTGATGCACGCCATCTAATTGATCAAGTTCCTCTGCGTGCTTGTAATTACGCGATAATTAATGTGAAACAACTGATTTATGTAGGTCAACTGTCGTTGTAGAATATTATACATCGACACAAACTCAATTTCATAGGAAGGTAGTTTAATTTCTTCAATTTCAATCAACGAAAAATTCACTCATAAATGATTTATTCAATTGACGACAGTGTATACAATCAAAATAGGATAAGTGGAGTCATGTAAAATAAATACTGTAGAATAACTTAGGAATTGTGCAATAGTCTAACGATCTATAACAATAATATCTATTAATACCTTTCTTATAATTTGGAGCATATATAATCACGTGATAATTGTATAAACGAAAAGTTTCATAATATGCTTTGAAGTGGCTTATATACATGGCTAATTTTGTGGACATGACACAATCCAGGACACAACCCCGGATAAAACCCCGGGCACAACCCCTGACACAACCCCGACACTAGCTTAAACACGAATCCGGACACAACCCTACATACAATAAATAGATCTACAGTATTGCGCAGCTACTTAGTTTAAAGCTAGGAATAAGGTATGCCTACTACGGTAATCTACGACTGAGGTACTATAGGATTATCCTAACAAACGAGTGAAATGCCTTCAATCATTAAGTTATCTCTGCGTTTTCTATCAGAAATGCTGCACCAGATTGATAGGATTGAAAAACGATACAATCCTCAGCAGATCAAAAGTGAATGAGTGGAAGTAAAAGAGAATGGGGTGGAAGTTGATGCAATAGTAGTTTAACATTTATTTGTTCAATTAAATTTTATACATTTTGTCGTGCAAAAAGTTTAAATATCAATCGCAACATGAAACTCTATGATTTAAAGTTTTAATCAAAGTATATATACAAAGTAAACGCAGATATCGTGATCTTTAGTTTCTTTATGATTAGAATATCACTTTGAACTTTGATTCCTTTCAAAATAAACGCGCATTAGAACAAAGTATCGTCGAGGTCCAGCAGGAAAAAAAATTGCAAACGAGTGAACGTGATTTTGTGAAGACGAGAAACGTGACTAGCATGTTGTTTGAATATCACGCAACTTTCGTCGCTTTGCTTAGAAAAATTAATGAGGTAATATCGGCAAGGATACGATTTATAATGAAACAAATCTAGATGGATTGATATTGCTTATTAATTTTTTAGCATAGAATTTCAGGAAGATTTCATATATTTTGTCTTAGGAACGTCTCTCTAGACGTCATGGACATCAGGTTAATTATGTTATCATTAGAATTTAATTTAGTTGATGTCATTTTTATTTTGTACCGAGTTTAAATACTTCATTAATACGCATTGATACTTGGAGTTGTTTACATTATTATTTTCTTAATTTACAATTTAACACAACGTTCAAACCATATCAACTGTCCGGTTTATTACTAGATCTACTTACCAAATTTACAAATTCAAAATCTCATAATTAACAGTTCAACATTTCTGACTATCATCAAATAGTCAAAATCGAAAAATTACTAACAATAAATGGATTCCATTAATAATTTCATCAAAGAGTCAATTTTATGGTAATTGTTAACTTTAAAAAGAAAACTGAAATTTTACTAAAAATATTTAATAATAGGCCTATTTCAAAATTGCGATAAACATCAAAAAGTGCTCAAAAATCTTTATTCTAGAATACTGGAAAAAATATTCGTTTTAAAAATAACATCAATTCCCAATTAAATCACACTAATGCAACTTTCATGTTCCTATGTATTTTAAAAATAATGACTTCCATCATATCACAAATGTTCTGTATGCGTCGGGTTAGATTCCATGCAAAATTTAACAACAATTGCTAATGATAAATAGTAACGGTAGGCCTATACTTATTTATTTGTTTATAACAAAGATACCACCGCGGAATACAAATTTAACTAAGCAAAATATCATTCGATTTTTTGTAATTAGCTGAATTTTTGTGACATCGTCTTGCAAATTATAATTTGTCATACTATTATTAAAGCTGTTTAATAATAAAATTTAAATACTATAATTTGTATCAATCAAAACAATTTTTCATAGTTTTTTCATTTAATTTTAATGAAACAAATATATCATGAATATAGTGCGGGAGTATCAGCACAGTTTCAAAAAGAAAAAATATATCAAATACAGATGTAAAAATGAAATTAGTAGAAAGACAAATAATATAACCGTGATTTCATTAGTAAAAGGTCACAATAAACTGCCGAGCAATTTTTCAAACAAATTATTTCCAGATTAGCTTCTTTTCGAGAAAATATTCTTTGAAGAATATTTTCGTGAAGAATTTTTTGAATTCTTACAAAAATTCCACATCATTGAGTGTTTAGAGTAACAATTAGTTTGAACGACTCTAATTATTGACCAATGGATTCCGCTAAGACAGATGAATAGCTACTTTGTTAACCTGCCTCATTGTCCCATAGGAAAATCTTTTCTACATAAATGTAAAACCGATCGTTGCCTAGTGTCAAACAAGTCAACGTTACCGATCCTGAATGACAGATGTAGAGATTTCACGATTCTTTTCTAATCAATCAGACTCCAAAACTAATCTTTCAGAATTCTCAGATACAAATGAACTAATTTGATTACAAAAATAATTCTTAGCAATGAATGTAAAATATGAGTTTGAATATTTAATTTCGTTATGAGCATAGTAGCATTTAAATTCAATGTATGATTCAGTAGACCTATCAGAAAATCGAAGCGACAATGAATGAATACTGTGCATTATTATTTCAAAATGGAAATTGCAAGATTAAAAAAAATGTTGTCTGTAATTTGTGATTAGAGGTATTCAGGAATGATTTTATTCTGTTTATTATAATCTGATGTCCTCATGCCTAATACGTTCCTTTACATTCAATGTTACTCCTTATTCTCACCGGATTCTTTAGAGTCGATGATCGTGTTAATTTAAGCAGCAACAAATGATAAGATCTTAAACAAAGTATATGCTTCAAACCAAGAGAATATGATGTCTGAATGTTTTATTGCCACGTCAATCAGCAAAACTAAGATCATGCAATATTCAAGCAGCAACAATGTAGTAATGAAATTTAGCACCACGGCCGTAGTTAGGGCAAACACACGGTGAGCCGTAAAAAATGTATCTCTTTTGTATAATTTAACATAGTTCAAGCAGATAACCAAAAAATTTCATGAAATTTCACAAAAATCGTGCATTATTGTGTGGACAAATACTGTAAAATGTATTATAAACAAATGGATAGTCATGACATACACTATAATTACGTTACGACAATCTCAATTACAAAATAGGGCTTTACTGTTTGTTTTGTCGATGCGCCAATAATAACTCAGTCAAGCGATGGCGTACACGTCTTCTCGCATGTTTTCATACCCAAGGAGACCAGTTAAGACATAACTTTTAACTTTAAAGTTCTTTTTGAAAACAACTAAAATATAAATGAGTTATAATATTAAATGAACAATCATCATACACGATTTTTTTAGCGCCAAGAATATCAATTGGACACAAAATCAGTTAATAAAAACTGACGTAGTTAATAAACTTGACATGCTGGTCTTGCAAACTAGAATTCACAAATATTTAAATTGCAGAAAGAAATATAATCATATGATTTAAAAACACAAAAAGTGTAATTTGTACAAAGATGTAATACATCATCGAAAAATAAGGAATCGCTGATTCGCTGGCCTTTTCAAAACAACTTCAATCAGAAACTACTGTTAACTTCGTAAGTTTTTACATTTTTGGATTGGAGTATCCATGTCAAATAGTATTACATGTATAATGTAAGAAAAAATACTGAATGAAAAAGAAGATATGTCGGTGATTATACGAACTTCACGAATGTAAGTATACTTCGTTATCAAAGTTATGTATAATTTTATATTACAAAAATATATATAATAATACAATCTTAAATATTGATCAAATCTCACATCGAATCTAATATCGAGCTGCACCAATAATTTTGGTGAGGTCGATCAGATTGAACGACACCCGCCACGAGAAGTCGTCATATGAGTAACTGCTAGAGACAGCATCCATCAGCCACCGATCGATCCTACTTATTCGACGCCAGCTGCAAAAAAGATTTAAAAGATATGATTTGATTTTGTAGAAATTGCCTGAAATATTGCCACACGTTGAAAAAAGTGCTGTGTACAGCATAAAAGCTGTTTACAAAGAAGTATGGGATATGTTGACTTGTCTTTTAAATATAATTGCTCATGTGTTGAAATAGAATGTTCTCAACTACTGGCATTACATTGATAATTTTGTCAATTTGTGTGA
>JAQIXG010003700.1:0-14252 GCA_034700105.1 Oconnorella tubifera | reverse complement strand
TGTCGTGCTGCTATGCTGTTATGTGTGAAACGCCCCGTTCCCCCTTTCCCCTGGCATCCGAATCTTATGTTACTACACTTCCTTTCTTTCCTACATTCTTTCCTGTTAAAATTAGATCGTCATTTTTACCAAACCCACAATCCTAATCCTAATATTAAACCCTAAAGTGGTCTTTCTTTTGACGATTTGACGAGTGTTTAATTTTGAATCAAATGTAACATAATAAGCTGGACGTCGCCCGGATTTTGGATAGCAATGTACAATGATACCAATTAACTCACGAGATCCCTCCACTTCAACGGCAACCATCTATATTGAATCTTATAGATATTTTCTATTATTAAAACATGACGTCTGGTAGCATGGTAGAGTAGTACTGTATAATAAAGTTGTACTATTTTATTATAGTTGACTGAATGAATAGCGCTAAAGAATGAATTGAGCAGAAACTAACTTAAAACTTCAAGGTTGACTACAGAAGGACTGAATGCTTACTTTGCATTAAATAGAGCAGTCTACTTTTGTAATAGTATGACTCACGCAAAAAATCTGTCATCAAATATTTAGATTCGCTAAGAAATGAAGGTCATAGAACAGTAGAAAGAAATTGTTGCTAAATTAATGACTATGACGATGAACGTGACTCATTGCATGACTATTATGACTGTTAGAAAAGTAATTATTTAGAGTTATTTTTAATTTACCGCAGATTCAGTGGAACTATACGTTTCTATATTTGATGTGATTTATACAAATTCCAGTACAAATACTACATATTTTCATTACTAGTTTCTCAGTAAATTATAAAATATTGCTATACCTCAAATAATTTCTATTTAAATCACAAAATTCCGCTCTATATAAAATTTAATATCTCTAGTTAAATCACAAACTACTGTTCTATATTAATTCTTAAATTAAGTCACAAAATATTGCTCTATAAAAAATTAAATCGCTATTAGTCTTTTTTGTTTAATTCGTCGCCGAGTCAAAGTGTTCTTGGATTTATCGTCCAAATAGAGATAGGCAAGGATATCCACGAGGATAAGAAGAGTAATACCAATGATCATCGCAACAGCCACCACACAGCCAAGGATAGTGGCATGACTGGCTTCTATCGGTGACAAATTGGGCTGGTAATTTTTATCATCTAAAATGAATAAGAAGATGAAAAAGTTAGCTTAGAAAGGATTATCGTATGTGAATGACGTTGAATAAAAAACATGAGAATTAAGCTCCTAAAAAATGACCGTTTGTAAACGATGCTGAATTTCTGAGATATAATTATATGGTTTAATATCGTGATAAAGGGGGCAGCAAGTTAGTGAAATATGCGCGAGTTATAAGAGATCCAAACCCAGACACGTTTGACTCCAAGTTGATAGATTTTTAACCACTTGGTTACAATTTCACGAGACCTGGAACTTCAAAGTTCAACTTTCAACTTTCTATAAGCTTTATTAATGACCATTTTAAAGAACAAGAGCAATCTGATGACATTTTGTAAATCTTGAGACCTTCTTAATCCAAATATTTTAAATTTACCAAAATCTTTCAATTTAAATTATAGAACTTGTACTCGCCAACACAATCTGGAATATCTGGCATCCATTGACCCGTGGCGTTGCACCGGACAAGTAAGGACAGAGACTCCTGTTTGAGTCGCTGACCAACTGGACACGTGACGTTGACCAAAGAACCAGACTGTACAGAGTCCGTGTCAACATCATGCAGGACAATTACAGGACATAAAATTGCTGTTTATAGAAATCACATATTATTTGAGATACAAATATACATTATGCTTATTATACAAACACAAGTAGGCCTAATAAGATAAATCTGATTCTTGTTTCATTGAATATCATACTTGGTTGCAGAATTACACTATAAATGACAAATTAAATGAATGAATTAATTAATAAATTAACGAACAAATGAATTAATGGATAAATAAATGAATGAAAGAATAAATAAATGAATTCATTAACGAATAAATTATTGAATGAATTAGTGTTTATGAATGAATTGTAGAATAGATTAAAAGACAGAAATCACAGAAACATAAAGAAAAAGAATAAAATATAAAACGTTAATTCAACATTGATTTTTTTAATATCTACCTCCACACTGTAAAATTTTATCTGAGCTAAAGTCATCATAATTTGACACCCAAGCTCCATTTTCACGACAAGTCAAACTCAATGAAAAAATATTCCGTTTGAACCAGTAACCATCGATGCAGGTATATTGAGCAACGCCTTGATATTGCTCGTCAGTAAGTATTGATAAATGAGCTTTGGATATGGACGGTGGAGGGCCGCAGATAATAGCTGTTAACAAGAGAATACAAATGATTTCTATTTATGCTTATGTTTTATGTCTTTTAAAACTAAGTGACGCCTTAATATTGCGAATACTTATAAGAAAACATAAACAGTACAGAAGCATAATGATAACTTCCTTGATCATAATTTCTTAGGATGAGGTCATACAATATTTAGGCCAAGAGGATTGTTTTTTAGGGAGGGGGGGGGGTAAATTTTATTGCCCCTTTGCTTACAAATATTTTAATAAAAGTTGAAAAAGTTATAAAGTATTTTTCAAAATTCTTGAGTTGCAAGCTGTTATAATCGTTAATCATCAGTAAAATTTCTTATTGCATATGTAAGGGGTAATCAACTTTATCACCCCCCCCCCCCGTTCCTTATGGATTCGCCACTGGCGCAACTTCATGCGCGACTTGAGGGGAGAAAAATATCTTTTGATCACCCCCGCCTCCCACCCTCTGATAAACTAAGAAATAAAATGATTAAACATTCCTCAGCAAATAAATACATAAAGAACTTTAATTAGTCTAAAATATACCAATACTTAACAAATTCTATATTCAACACTCACGAATACAGGCAGAATATGTCCAAAGTCCAGTCTCTGTACACTGTGCTACAAAAGATTTGTACCCGCACACGGACTTATACAAGGTGTCCCAAATAAACTGCTCCCCTTGCAAACAACTGCCATACCCTTCGTTACAGTCCACCTGGACTCGAACCCCTACCTCTTGTTCTGTCGAGTTAACGCTAGCGTTGTCGTTCAGATCATCACAAAGGATAGCTGTAAGCGAAATTTAAATTTAAATTTTATTTAAAAAAATCAAAAAGCAGAAAAGGAATAAAGAATGTTATATATATATAAATGTAATTAAGTATATACATTTATTGCTACATGTAAATTACAGTCAATAACATGATTAAATATTTAATGCACAAATTCTTTAGGCTTTAATTGATTTATATTTAAAAGAAACATAAAAATAAGAGCCCAAAGCATAAATAAATCTCATCCCCCCAAGTTTCAACTGAAAACCAACCGCTTCCAACAAGCCCCCCCCACTACTAAGGAGTCACTGTCGTTGGGGGATACGTCACTCGAATAGCATTATATATACTATACAAGAAAAGATGCGATTCGAGCTCAGAAAGAGTTCAATGCCTTTTCTTCTAGCCAGTTAGAATTAAGGAAAAGAAAGAAAGCTTGCGAAAGAGAGCGCTTCGAAATAATAATGCAACTCCACATATTCATAATATAACATTATAATGCTAAGAATTTTTTGCCTATTATCAATAGGTTAGGTTAAGTTCTTTTCGATTCTAGAACTCCTCCACCCCGTCCATGGACGGGCTTTCCGCTTGTAAATAATAAATTTCAACAACATAGAGTGAAAAACAACCTTGACAGTCGCTAGGTGTCGTGTTCCACCTTCTTCCATCGCATGATATTATTGTACTAGTTATGTCTATAAAGGAGAAGCCAGGATTACATCTGTACTCAATAACTGAGCCATTAAGTGCCAGACTACTCAAGGCTGAGCCGTTCTCTATCCGTGGAACAGGATCACAACGATTAACTTAAAAAAAAGTTAAAGTTTAATAAATGAGTTTGTTAAATAATCATTCGTTTAGTGACAGTACAATGAAAGAATATGAAGACATGATCAATTTGTACAATTAAAAAATAGCCCAAAAAAGGTTTTTGGGGGTTATATCTCCCCTCCCTATTAGAGGTAAAGAATATTTTTAGCAGTGTTTAAGACATGTATTTAATGGTAAACTCCCCCTTATTATGTATTTTTGAATCAAAATGTGCATGTTTAGACTAAAATATCACTTAAACTCTAAATGAGAAAATCACCATCCTTTGTGAAATCCAGGCTACTAACGTAAACTTATAGATACATAACATCTTATTGCTGCAGTGATTTTCTTCATATTCGTAAATCATGCCAAAAAAATCTAAAATCACATAATAAATTTCACTATGAAATGAAATCAAATTTTCTGCAACTATGTATCACTTCGTGTTGATGTGACGTTAAGCAAGAAGCAAATAAGAATAAACTTACAATCACATGAAAACACCGTCTGATTCCAATCACCCAAAGTTCCGCACACAATATTTGCGCTGCTGGTCCCGTCATCAAATTTACGCGATCCCAAACAAAAATACATTATAAGAGCTCCGTAAGAAAACATTCCATTGGTTGGTGAAGCTTGTTGAAGTCCAAAACTCATTGCATTGGATATGACGGGAGGATTTGCGCAAAAGACAGCTATAGTGTAAACGAAATAAACTCAAACGTAAATTATATTAGTAAAAAAGTAACCAACTGCTGCAAAACTACACCAAGGTAGAACTTGATAACTTCCAGTACCGAGTTCACGGCTCTAACCACTTCACCGCAAGCTTCGACGTAAAGGAAAGTGTTAAATATCCTTCTCGCAACAAACTTACATAAAAAAAATGGCATAAATTGGTTCGAGTACAATAAGAAATTGGTAAGAAAATATTCGTTTTATGATTATTAACATTGTCAATTGACTTAAACGAGGACATCTAATGATATAAATATATCAACAAGCGATCGTCTCTACGCTAGATGGGAATCATCCTGTCAGCGATCGTCCTATGATTAAACATCCCGCGAGCAATCGTCCTATAATCAACATCCAGCGATTGACTGTCATGTGAACGATCGCCCTGCGACCCAAAATCTCAATATCGTGTGTTATGACATTCCACAGCAATTATGGATAAATTCAAATAAGGAATAGAAACTTCTAGTACCTTTGCAAGTTTCAACTGTATCATTCCAAGTCGCTGTGTCCATGCATTGTAGAGTGCGCTGAGTGGTTTTATTTGAGAAAATAAATCCAGGATTACATCCTATCCTAACTATGCTATTGAATTTAACTTGTACACTGTCGATCCATCCATTCAGTGAAACGTTGAGCTTTGGGCAGTAAACAACTAAAACACAGAATGGTATCAAGTTAGCTTTAATGAGCCCATGTACTAGTGGAAACATCTATTTAGCATCCAACAATACCAAATGGACATTATTTTCATCAATGTTTGTTTGCAAATTAATTGGTAGAAGACCAGATTTAGCTACGACAGGACAAGTTTCAAATTGAAATATTTTGCTGACTTGAAATGTTAACTATTTCAATAACTAACTTCTCTTTAGTAAGATGCCTAAATTGACAGCTACGTCTGAGATGCTCTTTAACCTATAGTTTTGTTCACTATGCAAAATTGCCATTACACGAAAATTGTTTACTTATAATAACATTACTATAAAGCCAGAATTTTAAAATACTTTTGCTTTTTAATATTTACCGGCACAACCAAGCGAAATATTCCATGAATAATAATAGCCATCCAGTGAACACTTTAAAATATGCACTGAGAGACCATCGGGGAACCTGAATCCAGTAAAACACGTGATAATTGCTAATGGAGTCACGTAATCCAACACAGAAACTGCATTAGCAACCCAAGGAACTGGACGACATCTATGAACTAAACGTAAAACAAAAATCATAATAATTACATATTTATTAATGTAATAATAATGTAAGTTTTAAAAATATTTTTAAAAGTGAAATATAACATCAGAAATTACACTGCAATATTAGTATCAGTTACTTTTCTAGTTTTAATTCATCATCATTACGTTTCGTAATATAGAAATACCTATTAAACATAAATTGGTTAAATAGTATAATATTACAGCAGAATCATATATTAATAATTCATTTGTGGTATCAAACCTTCACAATTTGCTGTTCCTACAGTTAAACCAAAGCTCTGCCTTGCTGTACATTTCTCTGTGTTTATTTGTAAGCCGGTTTCAAAACGCTCTGACTCTTGACATTCTTCGCTTAAAACTTCTGAATTTGTCAGAAGTTTCTCACTTGTGTTACTCGAGTAAAAACACAGAATAGCTAAGGAATACAAGAAACGTGTATCAAAACATGTGAAAATTTATCCTTTCACTATTGTAAATGTAAATTTTAAATAAACAAATGCAAGGATTGAAAGTTATTACATTAACGTAATTAAGCATTTAATGAATTATGTCAATAATGTTGATATTATTAAAAGTGATTAATATAAAGTTATATAGTCAACATGTGTAAAAATTATGCTAAATTATGCAATTGCATAAAATGTTTCAATATCAACAAATAATAATTCATCTCATTAATATGTAACAAAATAGATAACAAATGGATGCGTTGAAGAACAAATTTACTGAAATTAAAGTTTTGTAAGTCTTCTATCTAAGTCTAATGTGTTAGCAAATAATGAAACAACAGGAATTAATAATCCCAAAGTTATTAATTCAATTAAAGCTATTTAATTAATTATTAAATAGCTTTCTTTCACTTAATTTGCGGCTGATTTTGTACAATGAATTCAAATTTTCCAAAAACAGCAATAATCTAAAAATTACAGTGAAAATTGCAAATAATTTAATAAATGACAATCAAAACCTTGGCAGCCTGAGGGGAGGATTGTCCACGCCCCGTCCAAGCATATAACACTCCGGGAGGTGGAGCCTTCTTTGAACACGTGACCAGTGTTACATTGGTATATGGCTGCCGAGCCGAATATATCTCTGTAGAGTTCAAATGTTGCATTTTCAATGTTGGGCGGATTTATGGTACATGGTATCCTGTCTAAAATATTTATAAATGTCAATTATGATAAGAAGATCTAAGAATATTGCATTTAATTTTAATTAATCTAGAATAATCTTATATATCAGTAACATACATGCTATATATCACAATATATAAAGTTTCATATTATATTTCGTATATTCTGGTACTTTGAAAGTATCTTGTTTTTATTAATAAACTTGCATGAAACAAATCAGATGTCAGAATATCGAATTATCTTAAAAACTAAATTCTCATAGATAGAAACATTACTATCAACTTAAAGTAGTCAAATTATTTGCATTTCATTGATTAAAATATACTTGAATTAAACATATTAACCTGGTACTCGGACAACTCCAACTGTAACCTTATCCGTCTGCTTAGTAAAAAAATCTTGATTTGTTTTTGACAGATCATTACGTTCTCCTATTAACCAACTAGTCAGTAACTGTTCTGATGTGTTTATTTCCATTTTACTACTTTCCACCTCATTTGCCACAGTTTTATATATCAATGGCCTATCAGTGAATGTTAGCAAATCAAGTGATGTAATCATCAAAGTAGAAGGCATAGAAAATCTACTGTAAATTTCTGAAGCTAACGAATTAGTTTTAAATGTTGATTTCATTGAACTTGTTAATGTCTTATCATTTATCCCATTAGGTAAAGTTTTCAAAGCAGTTGAAAAATATGTTTCGGACTGTTGTGTTGTTACATGATTTGTAACAGTAGATGGAAATTTCACTGGTGTATTTTCAGTAATATCAGATGTTACAGAAGATATAGGAGAGGAAATGGGTATCTGAGTAGAGTTAAAATAAGGCTCCGCACTTCCAACTGTATGTCCAGATTGTATTGTATTTGATGTTGCTAGAGAGGGCATGCTTATTTTATCGATAAATGTTGAAGATTTACTTGGTCCAGAATTGGTTGTAACAGCATAAATGATTGAACTGTCAAATGCTAAAAATTTTGTGGTTGCTTCGAATATAGATGTAGCAGCACCAGGTATTGCACTAATAAATGATATAGAGGGTTTGATTGGTTCAGATGTACTTGTAACAGCATCAATGATTGAACTGTCAAATGGTATTGATGATTTTATTAGTTTAAATGTAGTTGTACTGGGATTAGTGTTTGAACTGTCAAATGATATGAATGCTTTTATTGGTTCCGATGTAGCAGTAACAGTTTCAGTGATTGAACGTTCCAATGCTAACGAAGATTTGATTGGTTTAGAAGAGTCTGTATGTAACTCACTCATTGAACTGTCAAATGAAATAGAAGATTTGATTGGTTCAGAAGTAGTTGTAGCAGACTCAGTAGTTGAACTTTCAAATGCTAATGAAGATCTGATTGGCTTAGATGTATCTGTATGAATCTCATTAATTGAACTGTCTAGTAATGTTGAAGATTTAATTATTTGATCTGCACTTGTAACAACCTCAGTTATTGAACTGTCAAATGATATCCATGATTTTATTGACTGAGATGTAGTTATAGGAGCTTCTGTGATTGTACTGCTAAATGGTATAGAAAATTTCATTGGTTCGTTTGTAGTTGTAACAGCCTCACTGATAGTACTATCAAATGATATCGACGACTTCATTGCTTCAGAGGTATAAGAGAGAGTTTCAGTGATTGAACTTTCGATTGAAAACAAAGATTTTATGGGTTTAGATGTATTTGTATAAATCTCACTAATTGTTTTGTCAAATGATACCGATGATTTAATTGGTCCAGACGTATTTTAATCGCCTTTAGTTATTGTACTGTCAAATAATATGTATGATTCGATTGGTTGTGATTTAGTGGTACCAGCCTCATTGCTTGTACCACTAAATGATACAGAAGATTTCATTGGTTCTAATGAAGTTGTAACGCCCTCAGTGATTATACTGCCAAATCGTATAGAAGATTTCATTGGTTCAGATGTATCTGAACGAATTTCACTCAATGAAGTCTCTAATAGGCCTACTATAGTAGATTTGATTGGTTGAAATGAACTTGTATCAGTATCAGTGATTGAACTTTTAAATGATATCGAAGATGAGATTGGTTTAGATGTAGTTGTAACAGTATCGGTGATTGAACTTTCAAATGATAATGAAGATTTGATGGATTCTGATGTATCTGTATATAACTCGCTCATTGAACTGTCAAGTGATATAGAAGATTTAATTGGTTGTGTTGTAGTTGCAACAGCGCCAATGATTGAACTGTCAAATGAAATTGATGATTTCGTTGATTCAGATGTAGTAATAACATCATTAATGTTTGTGCTATCTTTTAATACTGATGATTTGGTTAAATCAGATGTAGTTGTGCCAGCTTCAGCAATTGAATTATCAAATGTTAAGGAAGATTTGATTGGCTGAGACGTAGTTGTAACAGTCTCAGTGATTGTACTGCCAAACGATATCAAAGATTTTATTGGTTCATATGTAGTTGTAAAAGCCTCTTTGATTGTACTCTCGTATGATATCGAAGATGTAACTGGCTTATATGTAGTTGTAGCAGCCTCAGTGATTGAACTTTCGAATAATAATAATGAAGATTTTACTGGCTTAGATGTATCTGTATGAATCTCACTCATTGAACTGTCAAATGATATCGAAGTTATTTGTTCTGATGTAGTTTTACTAGGGTCACTGATTGAACTGATAAGTAATATTGACGACTTAATTGGTTGTGCTTCAGTTGTTAGACTTTCACTGATTTGTTTTGGTGTAGTAATAACAGCATCAATATTTGAACTGTATATTGAAGACTTGATAGGTTCAGATGAAATTGTAAGACCATCAGTAATTGTACTGTCGAATGATATAAAGGATTTGATTGGTTGTGATTTAGTTGTACCTGCCTCATTAATTGTACTGTCAAATGATATAGATGATTTGATTGGATCAGATGTAGCAGTACCAGTTTCAGTGATTGAACTTTCAAGTAATAACGAAGATTTGATTGGTTTAAATGTCGTTGCAATGGCTTCAGTTATTGTACTTTCAAATGATACAAAAGATTCGATTGATTGAGATGTTGTTTGTACAGTATCAGCGATTGAACTGTCAAAAAATATCGAAGATTTGATTGGTCCAGATGAAGTGATAACAGAATCAGTGATTGTACTGTCTTTTGATAATGATGATTTTGCTGAATCAAATGTAGTTGTACCAACTTCAGAAAATGAACTGTCTAATAATACAGAAGATTTGATTGGTTGGGATGTAGTTGTAAGAGCCTCAATGTTTGTACTGTCAAATGATATCGATGTTTTGATTGGCTCAGATGTAGTGATAACGGCTTTGGTATTCGAACTGTCAAATAATATCGATGATTTCATTGATTCATATGTACTTGTAGTAGCCTCAGTATTTGTACTGTCAAGTGATACAGAAGATTTGATTGGTTGGGATGTGGTAATAGCAACATCCGTGATTGTGCTGTCAAATAATACCTTAGGTCTCAGTGTTTCAGATGCAGTTGTTGGAACACCAGAGATTGAACTGCCAAATGGTATCGATGATTTGATTGGTTGTGATTCAGTTGTTCCAGCCTCATTAAATGTACTGTCAAATGGTAGCGATGATTTGATTGGTTCCGATGTAGTTATAACGACTTCAGTGATTGGACTGTCATATAACATCGAAGACTTGATTGGTTGTGATTCAGACGTACTAGCCTCACTGATTGTAGTGTCAAATGATAACAATGATTTGATTGGCTGTGATGTAGTTTGTACAGTCTCAGCGATTGAACTGTCAAATGGTAACGATGATTTGATTGGTTCAGATGTAGTTGTAACGGCTTCAGTGATTGGACTGTCATGTAATACCGAAGTTTTGATTAGTTGTGATTCGAATGTACCAGCCTCACTGATTGTGGTGTCAAATGATAACGATGATTTGATTGGTTGTGATGCAGTTGTTGCAGCTTCACTTATTGTACTTTCAAATGATTTGATTGGTTGGGATGTAGTTTGTACAATCTCAGCGATTGATCTGTCAAATGGTAACGATGATTTGATTGGCTCAGAAGTAGTACTAACAACCTCCATAATTGTACTGTCAAATAATGTCGTAGATTTAATTGTTTCAGAAGTAGTTGTATGAAGATCAATTATTGTATCGCCAAATGATAACGATGATTTGATTGTCTGTGATTCTGTAGTGACAGCCTCATTAATTGTACTGTCAAATGGGATCGATGATCTGATTGGTTCGGATGTAGCTGTAACGGCTTCAGTGATAGGACTGTCATATAATATCGAAGATTTTATTGGTTGTGATGTAGTTGTAATACCCTCATTAATTGTACTATCAAATGGTATCGAGGATTTGATTGGTTCATATGTAGTTGTAACAGCCTCATTGATTGTACTGTCAAATGGTATCGATGATCTGATTGGTTCAGACGTAGAAGTAACAGCTTCAGTTATAGTACTATCAATTAATATAGAAGATTTGACTGGTTCAAATGTAGTTGTAACAGCCTCATTAATTGTACTGTCAAATGGTATCGATGATTTGATTGGTTCATATGTAGTTATAATGCCCTCAGTGATTGTACTGCTGATTCCAATTGAAGTAATTTCTTCAGAAAAAACTGAAGTTGTGACTTGTAAATAAGCCACAGAACTTGTTTCAGACGATAAAATTGGAGATTCACTAGTTTCTGCAGTTGACATTTCTGTTGTAGATAATGTTGTTGTTGTAGATAATGTTGCTGTTGTTGTGTCAGTGGTAGTAAATATACCTAACAAAAAAACAAACTACTTTGTAAATTTTTACTTGAAAATCATTATTTAAAAATAGGATAATATGCAACGCATTAGTGCACAGTTGCATGGATCAATTGGTGCAATAATCGAGATTTAAAATAAATAAAATTTTATCCGGTATCAAGTAAATGTCATTGATGCAACAAATAACATGCGGAATTGATCACAGTAAAATCTAAAATACAGTTTTTGTCTCAATTTTTCATATATAGACAAACAATAACAAATCGATACATGATACAATACTAGAAAATAGATACATTATACAAATACATGAGAATTTAAAAACAAATGCATTAGAAAAATTATCTTACAGAACATGAAATATAATAGCTAAAAAATCAACAGTATTTGTGTAATTAGGTTACTGTCTCAGCAAACATAAACAATGGCGTAGCAAGAAATTTTGAGACCTTTGTTTAGAGTTTGATGGCTGACCCTTTCAATTTCAAACGAAAAAAATCTTATTGCATCAGTCTTTTAAATTTTGACAATTATATTTTCGACGACATCTTTTAACACTATCGGTGCATTACGAATGGATAATATAATACAATCATAATTTAATTCTCACAGGGATTCATCAAAATCTATATTCTTAGTCCCAAAAATGTTAGTAAAATATTGACTTCTACTGGGGGTTCAGGGGGTCATCGACCAAAAGAAACTTCTTGTGCAATGAGCAACCTGCATAATCCTTTGCTAAATAATTGCATAAGCAGTGAATCTATTCAAATTCCATACAAAATAATCATGGATTTGTTTGTTTATTTTTTGAATTTTTTAATGCTAGTATACAAAAATAATGATTCTAATATTTGTAATTATCTACTTATTATTATTTTTATTAATAGTAATATAATATTTAGTTTAATTATTTAGACTCTATTTAGTTTCATATTTAATTACTTGTGTTGATGTTATTTTAACTAGAAGTTTAAGTCTAATTTTTCTTGCTCTAAAATAAAATAAGAATATATCAAAACAAATAACAACAAGACGCAAGTTAATTAGCACAGTCCAATAAGCGTTAAAACGGACAAAAGATTTCTTACAAATCGGTAGTTAAAGAAACAATAAAAGTTCTAGTAAGAAATAAAATGAAAGACATTCAAAGGCCGTTGACATTTACGATCTTTCTTGATGTGAGAATGAAAAGGTCACGAATTCTCGCAACTCGTGGACAATGACAATTAATAATCAACCAGTGAAATATCTTTTACAGTTCTTTACCTATTATAAGCCACAGTTATGACTAGTTAGTCAAAACTGTCATAACAGTATAAAATGCACTTGAGAAAGACTATAACTTCATGGAACGGGGAGGCACAGCCCACGATGGAAATTTTTGCTTTCTGAATACATAACTAGATAAATTTGGTAATGAATTAAAGGTTTAGGTACCCCATAACAAAATACAAAATCTGAGAAATGTTGTTTGTATTGGAAATAATTAATTGTTTTGTTATCTGCAATTGAGCCCGCCTGTGTTACTGACAAAATCTCACATGCATAGATTAGGGTTAGGGGTGGTGGAAGGGTTCAATATGGTAAAGCATATTTTTTTCTAAATTCATTTGTTAGAAATAGTAAAAATTTATAAAACAAATTCTATTTCAAAACCTCATATTTATATCTAATTCATATTTATATCGCTCCCGTCGCAAAACAAGACTTTAAAAAAATATCCCTACAATAAAACGTCAATAAGTACAATAGATTTACCAAATGTTGTGTCGATGATGATGTTACACTTCTTATCTCCGCAGAGTTGGTTGACATCCCCTCCACACTGAACAGAGCACGTCTTGGAGCAGAGACCATCACCATTTGTGTTGTACGCATTGCCGCAGTAGCATTCAATCTGATTCTGTGCACCAGCATACCGATAGCCCTACAATAGAGTCATATTATTAATTATATTTATTGTTTATCTTTAAAGTTTTTGTGTAAATTATCTGACGATGTATGTGTTCTTATAATTGCTACCACATTTATAGACTGTTGGCCACGGCATTTACTGTTGTATAATGTTGGCTTCTGGTTATATTACTAGTCAGTTTATCATTATTACATTTATGAATCATCTCATAATAGTCTATAGGCTTATAAGCTTACTTATGATATTGTAATTCAATCAATTATATTTTATTGCGTCAAAAATGTACCTAAATGTTCATGTAATTATTATCAAAATGTGGTAAAATTGCGTCTATTAATAGTTAATATGCTTAACTAGCATAATATTTTAAATTAATAAACATATCTTAGTTATACTTTGCCACGATTTGTGCAAAGTAAAGGTGCGTCCACACCTAAGCGGCATTGCGGAGTGCAGTTAGCAATCGAAAAGTATACTTAACAGAAGAGTCGTCCAAACCGTCGCTGCATCGCGGAGCGACGTCGCAAAGTCGCTCCGCGATGCCGCGAGTGAATCGATATGAAAGCGATTTTTTGCA
>JAQIXG010003699.1:0-14258 GCA_034700105.1 Oconnorella tubifera | reverse complement strand
AGTAAACATGGGACATCTGAACTTACCATGGTAAAACTATGCTTACCATGGTAAATATAGGGTAAACTAGAGTTTTATCATGGTAAATTTTGTCTTGGGTTATATTCTCTTAACTTTACTTTTTATTTGTTAGCTAGTAGTTTAGTTCTATTACACAAGTCTAAAAATCCTCTATCCATGAGAATAACCTGAAGAGAAAATCTGAATTTGTAAAAATATGGAAAATTAAGCATCGAAATTATCAGCGATCTACTCAGGCGAGTCCAGACTTAATTATTTTTTACGGGATGGGTGATTTTTTAAAATACGTTTTCCAAGCAATTTAAACTTTTAAAATTTTGCCTTCGGTAATCTTCAAATTCTCTTCTCCCCCATTCGAATTGTCCTCCGAACTACCTCGTCGAGTCAGAATTTGTCAGCCTAGCTTACCCTATCCCGTCGCAATTTTTAGATGAGCGTGTTCCTCTACTCGGTTACATTAGCTGTCCGCCCCTGTAACAATTCATTCATTCTGTCCATTCCCTGTAACGATTCATTCATTTCTTTTCTGAAGCCAAACTTCAAGTTAATTAGCTAGAAATAATCTACAATCCAACCGTAAGATTTATGAATATGAGGACTTAGTTCAACAATATTTACTAGTTGGAAAATTGCGGAGTAAAAATAACCTTGTATGCAGAAGCAAGACGCGTTCATCGTGCAAATTTTAAAATAAAAAAATATTGTTGTTTTTCATATTTTATTTATTTTTTATTTTAAATAAAATAATTCGCCTAATTTAATACGAGGGAACAATGGCGGACGTTAACGAATGCAAAATGACGGACGCGGAACTGAATGCGGAACTGGCTAAACGTGATCCTAATTACAAGGAGATTAAACAGATGAACGAGGGACAGAGACAGGTCCGTCTAAAGAGGTTACACCACCACCATGTCAAGGAAAGGAAGGAGCAGGAGGCGAGGGAAAAGAAGGAGAAGGAGGCTCAGAAGCTCGCCGCCAAGAGCCCCCAGGCCCCCCCTGCTAAGAAGGCGCGGGGCAGGAAGAGCGTTATGCCAGTGAGCAGTCAGACGAGTCATGTTTCAGAAGAGAACGACTTTGGTTTAAGACAACTGGCCGTCTGCAAGCAGGAAACTTTTATGGTTTCACCAAAAAAGGTAAGATTATTAATGCAGTGCAAAAGGGTGCAGCATAAGTATCGCGAATACTTATAATTTAAATCTTAAAGCCTTTCATTATAAAATTTATCATTATATACATGACTGATCGATTATAGTTTTTAAACATTTTTACAATATGGCAAAAGATTGTTGCAATTTTTATTGCAGGGAGTCGCAGCTGAATGCAATGTGGATGGGCAGCTGAAATTTCAAAGGAAGCATGTAAGTCAAATTGCATATAAATAGTAGTGCTAATCTGTCAGCAATCATATATCCGTAATGCAGTAGCTGTTATACAATAGGCTGCATTATAGTCTCTAGTGACTGAACTGCATGACAGAGAGATAATTTTTATAAATTTAAGTTGTTTCATTTCAGTTCTGATGGGAATCAGCCACTGGGATTTCATTTCCAGGAATGCCAATAATTTTATTTTAAATTTATTTGATAAATTTAAATAATTAAACATTAATGTTCTTTAATGTTCTGTATGTTTGTATTCTTGTTCTTAATGATTTAATTCAAGAGCTATGACTTTGATTGAGTTGCTACTTCCTTTAGCAAGAGTCTTAAATTGCTAGCTGTCTCTTAGTTTCTTAAACCCCAAAGGCAAATTAAGCCTGTATTTTTGAATGTATTTTTTATTAAATAATTGAAAGAGGTTATTTGTATACGTTTAGATGTTTCCTGATCCTATAACTATCGATGTGACAGATTCACGTGAAGGTGTCCCAGCACGAGATTTGAACCTGATACTGTATGGTCTAGATCTCAGTCAAGATTGGACGATGCTTGCTAAGAGGTACTCTATAAACTGCTACATGGCCAGGTGTTTTAACTAAAGGAGCATAACGCTGTGTGCATTAGTAATTGATATAGATGGTGAAGCAAGCGCACTATTGTATCTTAACTATGTAACTCGAATGCGGAATATTTTTGCTCAGCGCAGATTATAAACTTTATTAATTTGCAACATGAATGATAGCAGATTAAAATTATTTTAAAATAATCAAAGTTACATGATCTTATAACAACAGAAATGAGAAATAAATATAAGATGAATCTGCAGAAGTTTAAAGGATATAGATTAGGGTCTAAGAATAATTAAGAATAAGAAAAAGAATCCATTTTTGAGAAATAATGCTGTTAGAATTATTTGATGTATTTTGTGGTGTAATGTTTATTTAGGAGTACAGATTCAGAGGGCAAGTGTCCGGGGCTGACTACACCTGATCTCTTTCAGAAAGGTCACTACAGGCTGCGCTTTGAGACTGAGGAGTACTTTGGAAAAAATAAAATTGATAGTTTCTATCCTTGTGTTGAGGTTTGCGCTTCATTTGCTTAATTTAAGTTTATAAACTTTTCAGACATTACTAGTATTTTAAATGTATGCTAATTTATATTACCATTTTGATAGTTGATTATTTTTGTCAGAGGTTACCAAGTTGAATCCTTTTCAGAGGATGCCAATTTAAAATAATAAAGGTATCAGTTACAATTTGGATGTGTTGGTACAAGTATATATTTATCTGGGTATCTTGTGATTTTTATATTTCATTTAATTGTATACTATTAATAATTATGTTTTATGCTACTTTGAAAGTTAGATTATACAATAATAAATAAGTGATGCAGTCTTCTGAATAATTAATACCGTTTTTGTTATAATGTTTTTAAATGGTTGTAAATATTTTACTCGTATAATGTTATTATTTTCTATTATTCAATTCCATGCGCTTTATTGCTTTTTTGCCTATTGCTTTCTAACAATGATATAAAAAATGAGACGAATGTATTACTATTGTATTTAAACTTTTCAATTGTTATTTTTTACAGATATTTTTTAGGATCGTTGATCTTAATGAGACTCAGCACTTGAGTATTGCACTGGGACCTTTCAGCTACTCGGTCTCGAACAAAAGTTTTTAGAGAAACGAATGAATGCAGAAAATTAACTGAAAAGATATTTATTTCTTGATTACATGTTTCTTAGATTGTTTTGGTTTTGTTGTTTGATGCTAAGAGAAGAGTTGCATCGGCTTAAAAGGAGTGACTTTTGTGCGGATACAAGTTATAAGTAACTTGGTATGCAATAACAAAGTATTAATAACATTTATATCGCAACACAAAGAATAACAAAAAATAAATTGGAATGAATTTAATCCAACAGTACGTTCACTTCACTTTAGGAATGGCACTTATAAGTGTTTAATCAATTTGTCATTTCATTTTTTTTTTGTTAAACAATTTCGATTGATTGGTTTTAAAGACTTTGTTTCTCTTTTCTAAACATTTTTGAGTATAATATTTATGCCTTCTTTCTCTATTTCTGGTAACTTTTGGTAAGAAAATTTTAGAAATATGACGAACCGAGGATTCATTGTCTATCTTTGATGTAAGATGATTAAAAATATTAAATTGTTTGTTTGATTATAACTCACAAAGGCAAGCAAGAATTGAAGTATTTTATATGCTTATTGCTTATTAATGTTCATTGTTTAGTATAACTTGATAAGTTGTTTTAAAATAATACTTATATTTAGTTATTTTATGGTATTAAAATACTTGCGAAGTTAGAAAATAGATTAAAATTATAATATTAAAATGGTATATTGTTTTTCATTATTTTAAAAATTTAATAATACATCAACAATATGTCTAACCGCAAAATGTTATTTTATTGTTTCTTCAGTGTCTTTAATATTGAGTTTTAGATTGTAATTGAATACATTTTGTGTATTTTTAGTATTTAAGATTGTTGTGAAATATTTTTATTCCGTGATTTTATCATTGCTAGTTAAGTGAAGTTCATTTTCTGAATTCTCTTTTCTGAAGTCATAATGACTTCCAGCTGTTTTTATTCAAATACATTTGGTTGCGATTTTTTTACTGAAGAATATTGTTGTAAACGTTTTAGAACAACTTTAAATAAGATGCAATTGATAAAATGACCAGATTTTGTGATTGACGAGTACAATATTTTCTACTTTTATTAGTGTATATATACTTTGTCATTTATAAGTAATTGTTTTAATTAAATTCAAAATTTTCTGAATGGTAATATAGAATATGTTTAAATATTGAGAATATTTTAACTAGTTTTATTAGTGTATTTTTTATGTCTTATTACATGGCAACATTATTAAAAGCATAAGTATGGATTCCTCTTTTTATAAATACTTTGTCTCGTTATCAGTTCAGCTTATGTCAAACTATATTTATGTAAATTCATTAATTGATTTAATTTTTCTAGATTAATGTATTTATGTAACATAAATGATTGCTTTAAATTCTATCAAATTCTTAGAATTTAGGCTAAAGATTCTAGTGTAAAGATTATTCTTTAACTGTATGTTTATTTTTGCTATAAGATAATTATAATCGAAAATTAGCAGTAACAAAATTAATATAATTTTAAGAAGAACGCTATTGCCTTCGTAATTTGTTTTTCTATGAGGATTTATTATATATTTGCAGTATCTAATTACCTATGTTAGTATTGTTTTATCTTGCACTATTCAAGAATAAGCTTATTTTATTTATTTGTCAATGCGCTTATTCACTTAATCTTCATAATGTTTTCCATCATAGTTTGGATATTTAATGAGAAAATATGTGATTTTTCTTCAGTTGAAGAATAAAAATAGTTTCAAATCATCATTTTTCTGCTCATTTTTCTACAGTCCAACTTTTAATTTTTTTAGATCCTTGCTAATTTAATAATCTTGCTGGTTAATTAAGTCTATGATGCTGCAATACTGTATATTCGTCTAATTGTTGTAAACGTATATCTAATTTCGTAACTTACTAAAGGGTGCAGCAAGTTAAGAGTCACAGTGGTACTTGCATCAAATACGAGATCTATTGATTGTACGTTAACCACTCCACCAACTTTGTTCAACATCAAGTTATTTACTTCTATGAGTTTACAAATTACTTCAAATTTTGCTCTGAATAATTAAGAAAAAAATTTGATTCACGATATAACGCCAGCACAATTAATCAGCGAGTACTGTAGAGGGATAAAGGTTTCATTATTATTATTAAAATAGCTAACGATAAAATTTTACATAAGCAGATTTCTGAACAGAGTTTATTGAGCTTTACAGAATCAAGTAAATTTATATTACAAGCAGTTTTATCAGCAGTAAAAGTTACTAAACTGTATTATAAGTTTCTTTAGGGGTAAACAACTTAACTCATTTAATAACATGACTTTTTGATTAATGTTATCAAAAGGAAAATTAACATAATTATAAGAAAACGGTATAAACTAAACCAATAAACTAAACAATGACTACTGCAATTATTACTATTTTGCACACACGTAGTAAGTATAAACTTGATAGAAAATTTATTGCGACACTTTTGTAAAGAAACTGAATAAATAAACAAATGACCAAATAAAGAAGAATTAACAATGAATTATTTATTAAATATTTACATACAAAACAAATGAATAACTATTTAAACAAATAAAAAATGATTAAACAATTCATATATTCGAATCTCTGACCATTTATACATTTATACAAGTTTTAAATGCTGAGCTTAAGAGAATAATACTTAAACATGCATGCAACAAAAAATATTAAATTAATATACAGGATCTGTTCTACTTGACATAATACAAATAAATGATAATATCCTTGATGTATTTTCAACGTCTTAAGAGTTATTAAAGAAACATTTGTAACCATATTACTCAATACACTTCTTACTGGCAACATTATTTTAAAAAAAAATTAAACAATGACCAATCTTAAATAAAATACAATTAAGTTTATTTAAACAATTGTAATTAAATTGAACTTTCGTCACAAAGTCATTTCAAAAACAACTAAATACAAATATCTTCATTTAATACTGAAAAAGTACTGGTGCCATCTAACAGTTCTTCTCAAGTTTATCCAAATCAGTGACACGTGTGTTATCAAAGGATAATCAGTTCTTATACTTTGCTGAATTTTAAACCATCTACAATAAAACAAATTTGAAATATTATGCAGTTCTAATTAAGCCTGCAACTAAGTATGTTAATACTATTAAATAATATCAATTGCATTAAAAAGTATCCAAGAAAATCTTTACAACTTTCTGACTGCTACTGAATACCTTGCTCAATGCTATAGCAATTTCTACAGTGTGCCTTTGATCTGTGAAAACGAACATTGTCCTTGGAGAGACTGAGAAGAGAGGTGCGACAAACATTGCATCGAAAACATTGCGGATGAAAGCAAAGATCTAGCGAATCTATCATCATGCATTTACCATAACCTACATGCAATTATGTTAAACTATGATAATAGGCAATTAATAGCATAATAATAGCTAGATGGAAATAATAAAAATATAATATGAGACACCTGTTGAAATTTGCTGTAAATTTTGGACCAATATAGTTATTAATATATTTAATAAGCATTAAATCATGGATCGGTAATGAAGAATTACCATGCAGAGCAATGTAATTATTTAAGCTTAAAAAATCTTGTCAATTAATTACCAAAAATTACTGCCTCAATTTACAGATTAAAAATTATCTAAATTAAACTACATCAAATTCTGTAGTAATTATTTAATCAATAGTAATAAAATCAATCAATGTTAACAAAGATGATTAAAATATACCACTTTAATGAGTCAGAAAATTATAAAATTGCTGCTAATTTCCAATATTATATTATTAAGTTAATACATCATTAAATTACTTCAAATAATGAAACACATTGAAGAAAATTTAATAAAATATTGAAAAACTGTAAATAGTCAACTAACTATGCAAATATGCAATCCAATATATAAAACCAGCACTAATATAATACATAAATTAATATTAGGCAGAGTCATGCAAACTAAAACTACATTATACTGAATGCTACAAAATCTAATTAAATAGCAGCTTTTAAAACAATCTTTCTATATAAAAAAGAGATATCCAATTAGTTTCATCTGCTGTTAAAAGATAAACAAAATTCAGATGTTTTTTAGACATTTCCTTAACTTACCCAAATCTTGATCACAACCAGCACAATTCTGTCCACCAATTGGACCTTGACTACGATCTCTACTCTCATTTATTTCTCTCTGAATCTTAGTATTTACATTCTCGTACAACGGTGCGGCTTCATTATACGAAAAAAGAAAATCAACAGCATCTGGATTAGTGGACTGAATGGGTATCTTTCGCCTGTATCCGTCTGGTCTTGATACATCAGACACATTAAGCACAGACTGTGAAGCGTTATCTGGAGGATGTACCTGTGGGTGAGTATTTACACATTGATATGATGCTGATCGTTGCATAAAAATGGATGAAACAGGCATCCATGATTGAGTAGACACCGGATAAACTGCTATATCATCGTTATTCTGAGAATCTGCTTTAATTTGAGTAAAATTTGCTGATTTAGGAAGTACTTTGATTGGAATGCTGACTGAATTTTCCTTTGCAGCATCCAGTTTTCCAGATTTTTGATACGTGTTATTATTAAGTCGTGTCGAGTCGTCCCTTAAATTACGAGAACTTTCATTTGGTGGCTTTGAACTCTGGTGCGCAGCAAATGATTCAGATTGTGATGGTAAATGTTTATTTAACAAATGCTCATCCGAAGTTGATGAATTTAGTTTATTAAATAGATAGGCCTGAAATAAAAAACATTATAGAATACAGCGAATGACAAGTTAGCAGATATGTACACAAGGCCTGAAATAAAAATCATTATAGTGAAGCCAAAAATAAATGAAGTGAATTATTATTATTTTATTTGGAACATCTGTTGCTATTAAGATAGCATCTATTATATCCTCATATTAATGTAACTGTATGTTCGATGTACTTTTCAATCGCATGATATGTAACTTGATTTATATCCTTATAATGCAAACTTGCCATTCATTACATTTTGTAAAGTATAACTGCATTTTTTATTCTATTATTGTTTATGTCAATCAATAGCAACTATCTTCTCAGCTAGGGTACAACCTGTTCAAGTAATCTAACCACTGGAAAAAGTAGCTTTTGACTTCACAATAAATTAAACAAAAAGAATTACAAAGAAAAAACAAACGTTAAATCTAATCATCATTCCACGTCATACCGTTGGTGAATCCGAGGTAACATTTGAAGACGACATGACTGGACTCTGATTCTTTTTTCCAGCTTCTTGTGCCGCCACCTGTGAGCTCAAACTTCGCCTGTTCGCCTCTAACATAGAAGCTTTATGTCTAGTCCAGAATTCATCATTCTTTTCCTCAACTACAACCGGGGCTCTCCGTGTCATTTCTGCTGCAGGCATGAAGACATCATTTTTCCCACTTTCAGAAAGCCTATATCCGTGAGAAGCATTAGAAGCTCTTTCTGATGACTGATGGTATTCAGAAGAACTAGTAGTGGTAGTTGTATTTTTCTGTGAAATTGCAAAAGTTTGATTTTCAGCAATTTTACCCAGGGGTGGCTTAGAATTACATTCATCACCATTAAATCTACCGAAGTTGTGTTGATTTGAAATTGGTTCTTCCCTTCGTAACACCGCAGGAGATGGCTGACCGAGTGTGCTGAGACTCTCATCTGAAGCTCTGGCAGAGTCTGGTAGAGTGTGGATCTGTGCACTACCCAAGGAAGGAGTAACGTATTCTACTTTAACTTCACCGGTAATAAATCTAGAATTATTCGAATCCGGATACTTCTTAAGTTGTTCTGAATTGTCTGTAGCGTCCCAGTCATCAGAAAATGCACCAGAATCTACAAATAAATAATTCCAATAATTGTTAAATGTATTAGAATTAAAACTAGAATTATATTAATATTCTATATTATATGAAATAATTACAGTTCCAATTATTTCAAAAGCTACTTCTATTGACCATTAGACATTATGTTGAATTTTTATATAATATAAAATCGACAATGCTGCTTGATAGCTAAACAAATATATATAATTTTTCTAAGCAAAACGAACAATTGAACAAAAAGAACAAGATAAGCTAGGCTTGTAATCGCTATTTGTTATAAATATTAACATTATTTTTAAGTGAATTTACATCTGCAATATTCAAGTGATTCAACGTATTGAATTAAGTTTAATTACCTGCAGTAACCTGTGGCTTTGTATTTGACACACAATCTGAAACATTCCAATTATCGTATGGAGAGCTTCTCATGGAAGACCTAAATAAATAAGAATGACGAAAGAACTAAAGTATGAAAGACATTGCTGGAGCAAATGATCCTCGGATTTTCAATGGGGTTAATAATGCCCCGACCCCCCAAACTCTCCGCTTTATTACATCAATCTCTAACATAACTAATAATGTATGCTTTATAGATACATTACATAATTACTAACAATACATCATTTCAATACTAACAAACTGGTTGATTTGACTGGTTTATTGAAGTATTTGATCGCATTAAAAGCTATAAATACCAATTTATTATTATATTAAACTAAATATTTACATTTCTTTCTCTCGATTTGCAAGAATAGCATTATTCCTGAGATTTTCTAGTCGTTCCCTTTGAGCAGCTTCTGCATCCATTCTTTTCTTTATTTCTTCTAACTGATGTTGTTTAGCAATTTCTTTCTCCAACATCTTCGCTTCCTGATGTATAATTGTTAAATTTATATTGATAAATTACCAAAGCATTTTATAAACCATAGCATAGAAATCCGTATAGTTAAAAAATTGAATGATAGAATAAATATTAAACGATGAAATTTACAGAATCAGCACACAGGTTATAAAAATTGTTAATTTAATAAAATAGTAACATTAACATTCGTAGAAGCAATACATAGTAAAACATGTATATAAAATATAACTAACTGCAAAATCACAAATAAGAGAAAATTGTACATATATATCACAGAATTCTTTAAATTAACGATCATCAACATTTGTTAAATTTTTAAGTTAAAACACTTGTGAAAATTAAGACTTTTGGAATAAATTTACTTCTTTTTGCTTTTCCGCTTCCGCTTGACGAGCTCTTCGTAAATCTTCATCGCGTTGTTTCTTCAACTCAGCCAGCTCTCGTGAAAAAGCTTCCTACAAAATGACGTTTGAAATCATGTAACCTGGTTATAAACACAGCCAATTAAACATTCTTGGAGTAGTATAGCAGTGACAACAAAAAACATATCAGCAAACTTACACAAAGAGGAGATCAGAAATTAATTAATGATAATAATAATCTTTTAATTAAGAGAAATATACAAGCATCAAAATTTAATGAGAACTAACTAATCGCAATATGGAAATTTATTTAAAATTAATTTAGAATAGCCACTCTCCTTCCGTTTTGCACACTTTATCGAAAGGTCTCAATGCAATAATAGCCAATATTCAAATGATTGGTAGTTTGATTTTCTCAAATTATGCATTTATAAACAGTATTGATCATTATTGTTCATCAGTGATAATTCTTAGTATCAGATTTTCTACAAGCATTTATATATTTAACTACTGAAATATTGTCTTATAAATACAACATCTGGAATAATTATAAAATCCTAATTTTGAAAACCAGACACCAACATTTGAAAAGAAAAGAGTAAAGAAATAAAATTATATTTGAAAACAAACAAAAATAATAGCAAATTTCTGCAAGTTTAAGTCGCAATTGTAAGCTACAAAAACTGAATTGTTTAAAGCACATATCTCTACACGTTATTAATAGAGTTATATGAAACTTAATATATCAAAATTAAATTGATCATTTATTATGCCACAAAAATTGCAGTTCATTATAAATACAAATACGGCATCATTTTTCTAGTAGTTTGCTTTATATCATTATTTTAAATTGTACCGATACTGATGAGTTTTCATATTTATAAAAAACATAAAATAAAATAAAAGAAAGAAAATACGAAATATATTTTAAAGCACAAAAGATGCAAAAAAATAAAATAAAATTCATAACCGGTCAGAAAAAAACGAATGTATCAGATAAAAATATTGCATGAAACTTATAATATACCTCCACATACCCAGACAAAATGATGTGTTACGCGAAATTATAAAAATACAATTAAAATTAAACTCAAAATTATACAATAATGTCTAACAGAATAGAAATACTATAACCATTGAAAATGAAGAATAAAAAATCATCAAACAGAAATAAGACATAGCCTACAATTCTATCGCCAGCAAATATACCTCCGTAAGCATTTTTATCCTATTGCAATTAAAATCAACTCCATTGATTGATTGGCCCTAAATATTATTAAAATATATTACTATATACATCATTTATATATTCATAAAGCACACAACACTAGTATTACTAGTATTAATCAGAACTTATAAATAAATAATTAATATTAACTAACTATATCACTTTTCAATAATCATCATGATAATAATGACTCATCAATTTATCACATAATGCATTAAATTTGTAACAATAAATATTTAAATACGCTTTTATAAAAATTATTGTATAAAGTCAAAACAACTAAATCGACAATAAAGGAAGTTAAAGAAGAACAGAATTAAAGAGAGAAGGAGTGACATTAACTATAATACAAAAACAAGATTTGTTATTTATCAACAAATTTAAAGTAACAATCAACTTTAATAACTAGAGTTACATTCCATAATACTCCATTTAAAAGAAGCATTTAAATTTTTATAAAAACTAATAAATGAATTTGATGTATACTCAATATACTAACCCTTCTTCTTCTCTCTTGTTCTTCATTCCATCGTATCATTCTCTGTCGTTCTGCCTCAAAATCCAAGTGCTTTGATTGGCTGCTGAGTTTAGCCTGTGACCTAAGCATGTCCTCCACATCCTGCGACATTTTCTCCAGCCATTCTTCCTTCACCGGGACACTGAGAGATTGACTTCGCAGATGATCCGTTGATTTCCAGAATTTAACGAGACCCCCGTCCTTCGAGCGAGGTAACGATTTCTGATCGCACTGGTCTTCCTTATTCGGAAAAATAAAATCATGCTTATGAAATTCTTGCCTACTTCTAAATTCATCTTCAGAAATTTTCTTCATAACTTGTTCTTCCCAGTTACTATGTGGCTTCGATTGTACTGAATTTGTTTTTTCGTTGTAACTAACAGGAATTTGTCTAGCGACACTACGATTCATGTTACTTGTTTGATTAGAATTATGATTCGCAGTATGGTTTGAGGAAACTTTACTCAATTTTTGATTATTTTCGATATTGGTGGAAGAAATCTCATGAGTTATTGGTATTTCTCGCGACTTTAGTTGAAGTAATTTATAAGTTGTTTCAAAATCTCGTTCAGCGTCAGATATCGCTTGACCAAGTTCTTGTTGCTGCTTCTTCCATGCTGACTCTAATTGAATTGTTTTTGACTGACTTGCCGAGGAATCTATTTTTCCACCAGAAAAAATTTGATTGTTGTCGTTTATAATGAATATTTCTGAATCAGATTTATTTACGTCATCCGTCGATTTAATTTTGGCGACATTATTGCTTTTGGAAACAGATTTTTTTTCCGGGATTATTTCCTTTATATTTTCTTCACTGGAAATAATCATTTCTTCCTTCTCTGAACTTTGTTGTAAAGCTTGACTGTCTTTAGATAAGATAATGCCTTGACTTGAAACTTGTTTAATACCAGATGAATGTTTAAAATTTAAGGAGTCACAGTCTGAAAGCGGTTTTCCATATTTACTTATCTTACTCAATGTTTCTTGAGCCGAATTATTATTTAATGTATTCAGTTTTTCTGAGTGAACAGGTTGTGAAACAATTGCAAAAATTCTTTCTTCTTTATCAGACTCAGAAGAAAAACCTTTGGAAGAAGAAAAATCTCTGTTTTCGTCTCTCTTTGTATCTTTGACTAAAATATCATCAGATAATTTTAAATTACAATGAAATTATTAGTTTTTACTGTAGGCTTGTGTTAAATCCTGAATAGAAAAACAAAGTGAGCTGTTTATTATGAATACAGATATTCTATATCATAGAAGCTTTTACATAACTTAAAAATAATACCAAATTATATTAACATTAATTCACAACATAACACTACCTACCTGCGTTTAATTTCTCTCTTTCGTCTGATTTTTTAAATCTGAAGCCAGAAAACTTAGATTTTGTCTTCTCATAATCATGACTAGTTTCACACAAACTTTCATCGAAACCTTTGCAAGACTTTTCTTCAATGTTTGATCTAACTGCCCTTTTATCAGTCCATCGACTACTAGCATCATTTTTCTCATCAGCAAAATCAATTTCTGTCAAGTCATTAAAATTATAATTTGAGGCACAAGCGGATTGACTCTCAGGGAAAGTGTCCCAGCTGGGAAGCGGTGGGGGGGCACTTGGAAGAGGGGGCGGTTCGTCTTGAAGTATTGGGCACATTGTGTTTTCTTTAATTATTGACTTGGTATTCTAAAAAATTTAAAGCAAATATCATATAATAAAGTGTATTTTGTTTTGATATAGTTTAGGCTTTACTTTAAATAAGTTAGTCAAATTTTTAAAATACCATAGAGTATTTTCAGTAAACCTATTGGTTTTACTCGAGTGGTATAAATTGCAAATATATTAAATTATATCCAATAATATATAAATATAACACTTATGTTAAATCATTAATTTCATATAACGCCAGCTTTTAAATGTTTTAAGATTAATTACAAGAGTAAGTACCTTTTCAGCAAGTTTCTGTTTTACAATATCAGTGTTATCCCCAAATTCTCTGTCACTGAATACATCTTCAAAATCATCATCTACACAGGCAAAAAACTATTCTAAAAATACATTAAAATCAAAGAAATCCTAACAAAAAATTACTATTAAATTTGAATTAATTACATAACTGAAGGCATTATATGTATTACTGTAGCAATAAAATTATCATTGAATCAGCATCAATGAATTCAAAATAATATAAAAAGAATTTACTAATAAAATATATTAAAAAAACTTTTAAAAAACCTCGCTTATATTAATGCACTAAAAATGAAAAAATAAATTTCGGATGGTAACTAGGAAAAAATTACTGTCTTTGTAATGACTTAAAAAAGTACTATGGTCAAAAGCGAGGGGTGCATGTAAAAATTTATAATGGTCAAAATTGTGCACCCCTCGCTTTTG
>JAQIXG010003698.1:0-14261 GCA_034700105.1 Oconnorella tubifera | reverse complement strand
AAAATTCCAGCAAGATTTTGCCTTACGCCACTGATCCAGGCGTTCCCCCACTTATTTTTTTAGGACTACACCCCTGGTCCTATCAATAAGCCTTGAATATTTAATTTGTAATAATTATAATTAATATGATGCTGATAATGAACGCAGATCAAAACGAAAAATATGTTAATAAAGAAAATATTTTCGAATAGTAATTTTAAAGATTTTTTCTAGTAGAAAGATAACTGGTTAATTTGACAATGATCATAAAATGTAGCCAAAAATTGTTATTATAAAGGCGTATGTTATTGCATTTATTTACAATAAGTGACTGAATTAAATTCTGAATAAAATTAATGCGTTTGAAATAAATCAATAACAATATTATCAATTGACATATTTAGCCTACAGTCTTTGTTCCCAAAATATATGATTTCAGAAATAAATACAAGTCATTGTGATAAGAAATATATTTCCTGAATGGTAAAATCATTAATAATTTATTGACAGAATCACTCATTCACAAAACTATCAAAATACTAGAGTTCGATCAATAATTCTAAACAATTACACAATCGCCCTATGCAGATCTGATAGAAATTAGTCCAGTATACATGTATAGTACATAAACATCTAAACAGTGAACACTACACTATACAAATAATACAAAAATTGCACTAAACTTATTAAATCATTTAATTATTAATTAAATAACTACAGTAGGCCTAATGAAACTGTCGGTACATCTACAGTGTATATATTTATGTTATATAACCATTCATTAATTTGCTTTTATCTAACTATAAAATACAGAGAACTTCGGTATAAATTTAAAATTAAATTTTCATTAATCTGAAAAATAAGTTTTTATATTATATATTCAGAAAATTCTTTTGTAATAAAATAAATTTTGTAATAAAATATATTTATTACAAAATAAAACCACAGAATGAAATTATTGTAAAAGATATAAAAAGATATTTTACTTACACTTAAATTAACATAATATGAGCTGAAATATATGCACAGAGAATATACAACTGCAGTATAACTCGATGAAAAATAACACAGTAGTAAAAGTAAGCTATCAGAAAAAGCAATGTCTTATCTAAGCTCATTACCTAATGAAGTGCAAAAACATCATTTAAATTGAAAAAATGCAACAAAGAAAAGATACAAAAATAAGAAAGAAGAATACTACTGTCCCAGTGTATGACAATGACTTTTTTTAATTGAACGATAATTTATTCCATAAATAAATTACATTATATACAAATTAAATAAGAGATTCTATAATTGTTTCCCATTTTCTATAATTTCCTATAATTGTATCCTGTGTATCATTTATCACATTTCTACTATTAACGTCAAGTTTTAATTAATACTCATTTCGAGTATGCTGTATCTCACTGTTTAGTAAGTAATAAATAAATGTAATAAATAAATTTAATAAAATAATTTAAATAAATGTCTCACTATTTATATTTAAGACATGTTAAGAAATCGTAATTAAAAAAGCATACAACTTTAATTGTGTATGCGGACGATTCGTCAACAGACTGTTCGTCAAGGATATTTGTTAGGTTTAGAGTTAGGTTTAGGATTAGAGTTAAGGTTAGGATTAGAGTTAGGGTTAGGATTAGAGTTAGGGTAATGGTGAGGGTTAGGGGTTATAATAATTGCTCGTTGTAAGAATAGTCCTTGATGAAGAGTCCATTGACGAATCGTCCTTGGACAAATCGTCCAAGAACCGTTAATTGTCAATTCTAAATGGGCACAAAATATTAATTTGATGCCAAAAAAAACTAACAATGACCCACTGCATTTACAGATTCAACAACCAGTTCTTACATCGTATTTTTATTCATGAATGAAAATTAAAATGAGCAATTACGACATCGTAATAGAACAACGATACGTTATTCAAAGCTTTTATAAAACTAAACTTATAACAGAACTGGATTTTACATATACTGAACTGCAGAGAACTAAAGTAAGAACACGCGTATGAAATAGTTACTAATAAACAAAGCCAGTTTATAAGACTTCTGTAATATTATTATTAGAGTCCGCAGATAAGGCAACAGGGATCTTGTTACAAAACACGATTCATTAAAATTTATATAAAAAATACTGTTTTCACATACAAATTTTAATAATCTTCAGTGAAAACTCACCAAGTACTGACTTGTAGCTTTAGAGAGTATATTAAATAATTTTTCTTCATTTAATTTATAAATTAATAATAAATTTAATAAATTTTCTTTATAATTTATTAAAGTAAAACTAATTTAATAGCCATATAAATGAGAGACGGAAGCTCGGATACGAAATATTAGAAAGATGGAGGTATGTTACAGTTTATTTTATTTAACACTTGTCTCTCTTAAGTGGAACAAAGAAATAGAATCAAAGCACATTCAGAACAATGTAAAAAATGAACGAGTGTTATGCATTGAAGACTTCAACAAATAACACAAGAGTTTCAGCAGAAGGTAACTTGGTATTTACTTAGAAATCTTTATTTTTGTTGCTTAAACTCACATTAGTCCAAAAATTCAATTTAATAACTGAAAATGATTTAATTTGTATCACCAATTGTTTAGTTATCACAAAATAAAGTAACAGATTCTTATATACTTTTCTTGATACGATTTATTCAAACTCTTCAGTTATTGAGAGAGAGATTAAAAAAGAAATAGTAAACATCTGGGTCCTAGTACAACTAAACAAAATAAGGAATATCCTACACTATATATTGTATTTTAGACCAAAAAATATACTAAAATTATTTAAAATTACAGTTAAAATTACACGAAAATTAACAAAATAAATTAAAATTCTACATCATTGAATCTAACGTGTTCAACAAAATATTACCCCGTGTAAAAAATGCACCGGAGAAATAAAAAACATTTAAAATAAAATACACACTGATATACTTAAATCTAATTTCCTACGGACTGATTCTATAAAAGTATTTAACTAAAACTAGTTTAAAACTAGTTTAAAACTAGTTTAAAACTAGTTTAAAACTAGTTTAAAACTAGTTTAAAACTAGTTTAAAAACAAACTTTAGTTAGAGCAATAAATAGTTCTAGTGCAGATTGAGTTAAAACACGCAAAGAACAAAGTAACTGGCATTCATTTGATTGGCTCAAACAATCTTCTGCTTAAGATAATATCATGGTATTAAAATAAAAACCTTGTGTGATTTAACCCAATATAACCACTTGATAAGCAAACAGATTTGGTTGCAAAATGATTTTAAACAGATTTAATTCCAATTAATTTCTGTTTACTCTCAATACGTAAATCCTCTTTATAAACACGTTATTGTCTGACATTTGAAATAGAATATACTTAAACAGAGTAGAAAATCTATACAAAAGTAATCTCCCTAGAATCAGCTAAAAGTTTACATTAACGCGCAATCTAACGACATCGAATCTAATCGCAACATCGAACGCGACATCAAAGAATCAGATCACCCATGTCAAAACTGAGTTCATGCGAGAGAGCAGAGCGACGCGGGTAAAAAGTGTGATTTAGCGAGTAGTTGAGAAGATTTACGATTGACGACGTGTAAACATCAGCAAAACGTGAAGTGCGACGCGAAAAAAAAGAAGGGTTGTGATAAGTACGAAATAGACTGCCAAACTGAGGGTTGAAGATATCTTTTATAAGTTTTCTGTTTAATTATAAACGCAAACGATTTAGTAATCCTATGATGTTAGTGCACTAAACTTGGAAATGAAAGATCAGGAGTTGCTGGTTTGCTGCACCCATTAGCAAGATGTTTAATTCAACAGTCTAAAAATTGTAATCTAGCAGTTAAGCTTAACTTGATAAATAGATAAATTTCAAATAGATATTTTATGAATGTTAGGTGTGTTATTGGTTAATCACTATCATTGCACATCATATTTGTGCAATTAACTTGTACAATCAACATCCCAGACCAATGGTGTTGAAAAAAAGTTCTCAAAACAAAAGTGTACTGCATGTTTTGTACATCAATGTACTTCTATATCGTACATGTAATTCCATTATACTAGAAATTCTCAGATCAAATACATCAAAAAAAAAGTCAAATACATCAAATTAAAATCTCACAAAATATCAAAGAGTTAGTATAACAAATTTATACAATATATAACAGTTTACTTTATTCAGCATAAAAATTAATTTATGAAAATGTCATATAAATTATACATCATTACAAAAACAAACCTAATTTCTTGTCGTTCTGTTTGCCATTCAGCTAGAATCTTTTGAGATTCTGGATCTTGATAAACCTTTAATTATAGAAAACATCTAAAATAACATAATTTATTAAAAATTCAGATAAAAATTCGTGAAATGTTTAATTTTCAAGTATAAGTTTTCAAGTACTATTTACATGTTTCAATGATTATATACAGAATTATTTCACTTGTTGCTCAATTAAATAACAGAATAAAAGATAAATTAATATCAAACATTAATCACTGAACTTAAACATTTAAATCTAAGAATACAGCAACAAATGAATGCATGACAAAGTTCACTAAATGCTCTTCCTTTCTGAATGTCAGAGTGTTTATTTCCATTTCAGAGGCTCTGGGCTCTGAAATGGAAATAATTTCAAAGATAATGTTTAATTATCTTTGAAAGTCACTAGATCAGTATTAGATCATAATCATTTTTGTAAATACTGAAGAAAATAAAAAAGTAATCATACGTAATTAAATAAATTAAAAGCTTTACCTGCATTTTACCAATAAGTGCTTCTAAAGCTGACAGCCAAATGATTGATTTCTTATAAGTGTCCGTATTGATTGTCTTTATTTCATCCTTTATAGTAACAGCAAAAATAATAACAAAAAATAATAAAAGCAAAACACAGAAGTTAAAACAGATATTCAACTAAAGCTGTTATTTTATCATAAACTTATTGTGAAACAAAAATCAGTTCGAGATTTAAAAAATAAAAAAATACAAAAGAAATTACCGTCAAAGGCAGTGATGAGTTAGTGAATTTTTTATCAAAATGGCTTGATAGTTATTTTACAATATCAGTAAGAAAGGCATAAATATACAACTCTTAAAATTATTAGTTGGGAGATTAAAAATTAAGAGACCAAATAGAAACATCAAGCTTTTAGTACAAAAATATTTTAATGTATTTTTTTTCAGAGCAGCCATTACATTGACTATATCTATAAATCAATTAATATAATCGATACCCCGACAAACAGCCCCGAATATATTAACCCGAAAAAATGTCCACGTCCCAACATATAATGACCCTAACTCTCACTAACTCTTAATCCCAATTCTAACCCCAATTCAAGGTTAAATTTAACAATAACCTTATTCATAACCTTAAGAATGAATAGTAGGGGGACAATTTGTCTGGGTCATTTTAACGGAACACGATATAGTCTATTAGAAAATAAATTCTATACACATACATCTAATTCTGGTATAATTGCACCAGTTCTCCAGCCAAGCTTAATAGCATCCTACAAATAAAGTACAAAATCTATTTGCAATAAAATGTTAGTTATATTTCAAATCAAAGTATGGCTGAAAATTAATTTGCTTGCTCTAAATTAATAATAATAATGATATTGATTGTTTAAAGATTTAGCAAAACAACAAATTATTGCAAATCAAATAAAACTCAAAACTGAGATCTTTCAATCCCGAGTCCAGTGTTCATACCTCTTCACCATATACAAGATAGTTATGGAAACAATTCATAAAATTGAATTTATTAAATTGAAACAATTGGGAAATATCTATCTTTATAATATCAATCAAATATTAAAAATGAAGAGAAAAATACCGCTAAGTCATTATAGACATGATCGCCCATATAAAGAACTTGATTTCCTGTCCAGCCAGTTAAATTAATCAACTGATAATAGTTACCCTAGATATAACACAATTGTTTACATCATTTATACACAAGTCAATTTTACCAAATATCAACCACTGTGAATATAGAACATTGCAATTTATAAGATCATAAAATATAATTAGACTCGTCATCAATTATCGTGAATACTTTTATTATCATTGCATGAAGCTGCACATTTCTATGTATATTAATAATTACACCACTTTGATCATTGTTTTTAAATAACAATATTATAATCACAAATATGTAAAAAGTTTATTTCTTCCAAAGATTGAAGATGGAACAATAGCAATATCTAACACTCGCGCAATGCTAAAATATAATCTAGTATATACTGTAAATATAAAATACAGGTTAAATACAGACCTCCTGATAAATGCATCCTTTCACAAGCTTGTCAACTTTACTCCAAGATTTAACTCCCATCTTTGGATCGTACATACGAAACTGTCTATTTACAAAATCACACAACCATTATACAATTCTTTCACTTTAGTACGAATACCAATTACCATATAGATTTTTAAATATAAAATACATCATAATGTTAAACACAAGTTTAACTATATTTTTTTTTATTAGAAATAGCTAAATTTTACAAATTTGTGAAGTAATGTAACTGCCAGTTTAAGCAAATAACTAAAGGGTGCAGCGAGTGAGCAAAATATTACATTGTACTAGTAATATTAAAATGTTAGTCAAACCGCAAAATGCTGGTTTCAATTCTATCATTCAACAACTTTGCTAATTTATTTTGATCAAGAAAGTGTATCGCAAACAAAGAACAAAGTCAATATAATACAATCAAATAAATAAATCTAAAACACTGATAAGACACAATTAAGTCATTTCTTAAATGCAATAAAATGTCTTATTTTGTATAGATCATCAAGCAAACTACCGACCGGTTCGATTCGCTGAAGAACTTTGGTTTCCTCGCATTTACTATAACGACATCAAAGTAATTCATCCAATTGTTCCCAACTAAATAGCGCATTCCTGTATCACTGGTAAAAAAAAGGCAAAAATTAAATGCAGCAAATCAATTTTAAAAAAATCAAAAATAATTTCAGCAAGTCAATTTTAAAACAACCGCATATTGCATGCAATATTATTAAGAAAAGATAAACTTATATAAGAAATCGGAATTAAAACCAGAGTAAGCAATAATTGAATGAAATAGCTGCAACAGACCTTGCATATTTTAATCAGTGAATAAATAAATTAGTTTTTTAATTAATTAGGCTCATTGGAATCTAATAAAAAAAATACATACACAAACTGTATACTACTGTTTGTAATGAGAAAAACTTTCTTATTTGCTTCCATCAGACGTTTCAATAGATAAGAGATTGCAGGCAATTGGCCAAGATATGTAGCTGTAATTCATAACATAATTCTAAATTTCTAACACTGATCCTAACCCTATGTATTATTAAACTGTAAAGATAATTCTAATCCAATATATGATCATCATACAAGTATTTCTTCAAATAAATTATAAATGGATAAATTTACTGCAAAAAGAGTTGAAACTTTAAAAAACTGCAACTTTGATTACAATATTGCTAAAATCTATAAACATTTTACTATGTATGGTTATATATAACATATAAATATTAATAACAAATAACGTTAACGAGATAACTTTCAAAATATCATCAAACTTTTACGTATAATCACAACAAATCTAGCATCTGGCATCAATTAAATTGAAAGAAATTTAATCCCGTTTAAACTGCAACATCAAATAAATTTTTTTAAAGAAATATTATACCTAGATTCTGCATGACAGCTCTATGAATGGTTTGAGATTGATGCAGATTCATTACGGCACTCTGAAATAAATATACCAGTTATCATAATATGCTTGAACTGACACAGTATTTATAAAAATACCAATAGTGAAATAAAAAGTAAAATAAATTGAATCTAATGAATTTTTTTATTTATAATAGCATCTATGCACAATAGATAATATCGAAATATTATCATAATATCGAAAATACAGCTGCCAAATACATTGAATTTCCCAGGAAGAGAAATTAGTTATATCTGCAAGTTAATGCGACTAGTGAGAATAAGATTTTAATTGAGAGTAATTGCGTGAGCGGAGGACCTATTGATTGCAAGTTCAGTGCCTTAATCAATACACTAACGAGCCACTCAATAAATTAAAAAATCTTAAAAGACTTCAACTTGCTCTAACTTTAAAAACAAGTTCAAATTGATAAATTTCAGTTTAACTGAAATACTGCATAACAATGATATCTTAAATAGTAGCTGCTATTTTAAGCGACTCACTAATGCTAGGGTGTACTAAAGGGTATAACGAGTTAACAAAATATTGTAAGAAGTAACACAACATTGAGCTCCAGGAAGATTCCAACCTGGACCTACCAAGTCCAACATTTTAACCACTTCACGAGCAAGCCAGATACTCAGTGCCAAAAAAAAGTATATTCTCGTATAAATATAATTTATTATTGCTACTATCTCCATGATTAAATGAACCTGATATATTATGATAGCAAATATAATAAATAACAGAGATATTTTTTATTTTCATAAATCTAATATTTATTTAACGCAACTACAGAACTTACTCTGATGTCGTAGAAAACATATTCAGGATCGTACGCAATATCGTGACTCATAAAAAACTACAAAATAAAAACGATATGACTTAATAAATAAATAATAACTTAGAAAATTATTAAAATAATAAAAAATAAAACGCTGTAAGTTTATAAACATCTATAGCACACAACCTTGTGCAAAACAGACCGAAAAATAAATAGCAGATATCATTTTGAGAACAAAAAAAAGAGAAAAATTATACACTCTAGCCCCTATCATTCCCAATTAAATACTCAATTCAATGAGTCTAGTGTTCACTTATCACCATTTCTGTACACTTTGTACACAATCTAAACTATATTGTCAATATAATGTCAACTTAATGCTATGAAACCAACATATAGACACTAGACAAATTATTGCAACAATAATGTAATGCCAAATAGAAACTTCATTAAAAATTATTCGCAATATTAAAAATGAATTTAAATCTATGGTCTGACCTCAATAACATTGGCGTACAGAGTCATTTCTGGTAACGCAAAAATATCCATTAGTTGATAAACCATCGGACCCTACAAATAATTTTACTAATAAAAATGTGCAATAAACTAAGCGAATAATTTAGATCATAAAATCAATGCATTATAAAATTATACACAACTTTTGTTATCACAATAAATCTTTTTATAGTCGTATGAGCGACTTTTATTGAAATAAAATTAGTTGTTTTTAACTCCGTAATTCAAGCGTGCATGCTCTTAAATTAAGCTCCTTACAAAAGAACGAAATAAATCAGCAAAAAACTGAAAATTATATCGAGACTCAAACTTGAATATTTCTTAACATTTATACTGATTAAAAACCCATAAACAAATGTTAACAACCAGTAATGTTAACCAAATCCACTACATATCATTATAGACTACTCAAAATATAAATCTCAATCTGTGTAACAAATAGTTTCTAATTTTTTCATTATGTACTTTTAAACTAACATATAACAATTAGCTCATGTTTGATAGTCCCCCGCCATTTCAAAACTGTCTGTTATAGTATTTTATTAAATGTGAACACAAAAAACTGCACAGCAACAAAAAGTAAAGCAATTATTCTATAAGACTTACGCAATTATGAAAGAATATAATTATATAATTACGAAGTTATATAATTATTCAAAACTTCAACTGCTATCAAAGTAAAAGAATAAAAAAAAAAACTGACCGCTTTGTCACCGCTGAGCTGCATGTCAATATGAGCTCCATTAAATAATTGTATCACTTCATCATCAGGAACACAATGCAATCCTCTGAAAATAAATCACTGTACAATTCATACACGGTACAATTTTATAATTACACTCAGAGCTTCTATTAGAAATTCTAATAGCGGGTGCAAATAACACAGAAAAAATCATTCTTATTTTCTAAAAGCAAAATTCTTCTTCGTTAATAGCAATCGGTTAGAGATTCATAATTTCTTGCATCATCAGGTTTCAGAAAAAGAAATTATTTATTTCATTGTGTTAAAAATCAATAATTACTTATACAAATTACATTCAATTTACAATCAAGTCATGACAGTGTGCTGATGTGACGTTAAAGAAATAAATGTAAAAACTGGTCTGAAAGTAGTATTTTACAGAATTTCTATGCAAAGTACTTAGAATACATTTTATATAAATTCTTAACAAACCTCAAGTTTTAAATAAAAAAAGCAAATCAAGAACAAATACAAGTGTTTCACACTTCTAATTATTAACCATTTTTGTATATTATAATTTATCTCGCAATCATTGTCATCGCATAGAATCTTTATGACATTTTATTTTTAAAACTTGCTCTAATTTCATGATAACTAAACTATAAAATCTGTATTATACAATTAATTCACAGCAGTCACAAATACAAATGTTTAACTTAATCAGATATATTTCAATTCTAAAGATAAATTAAACATTAGCCTTATGACATACCGATAAACTGTACCAAGCTGTATATTATGAAAAGCGTCAATTTTCATTAGCAAGCCCTGTCATCATAAAAATCGAACGTTTCATTTAAAATATATCAAGATATTTAACAGATACGAATACAATTATAACAATTAAATAACCGGGAAACAGAAACAAAACTATAATTGATATATAATTTAACATAAATTTAACCTAAATTTATGCTATAGTATGCATCAGTAAAACATATGCACAAGTAAAACCTAAAAGATAAAATGATTAAGAGCATCCACAAACTATAAGTCACAGGTTCAAGTCTTGATGCGCTTCATAAATTTCAACAACTTGCTACAACGTTTAGCTATGCGCTCAACTTTACAGCAATATTTTCCAAGTTATTTTCCAAAAAAAAGTTTAAATTTACCAGATTATATTTTATAAATCTACCTTTTGAATGTCACAATGTAGGCCTCTAACGGCAAACTTTGGATTATAATCATACATTGGTTGTCCCAGGTCTTTTGGGTACTGTAATGTTTTTACAATAAAAAACAATCATAAATCTATAATAACTTTTAATAAATATAACAATGCATATAATTATACATTAAATACTATATAATAAATAAATACTACATAATACTAAATTGGTAAAGAAATAGAGCACTGGACTTGGACTCGACAGATCCAGGTTTGATTTCAGTAAGTACTAACAATATTTATAGCTAACTAGCTGCACTCTTTAGTAGATACGGCTATCCAATATATACACAAAATTTTATAATAGTTAAAATATTGCAAAACATCTAAAAATAAAATAAATTCATTAGCACAGTACTTTAAGACAGTACTTTATTTTACCCAGCTGAGTCAACCTTGACTTACCTTTCCACGAATTAAACCCTGGTCTCTGACTCAAGCTGCTACCACATTTAACCATCTACATTCCCTTAACATAAAACTATGTATAACCACGCAAAAACTACTAATCATAAAAAAGTACCAAATCCATAAGATATCTCATACTTTTGCGTCATTAATGAGTGTTGCTCTTCCTAAGTCATAAATAAGTCTATTTAATTCTTCAGTATACACAGCAAGAGTGTAATCGTAATCAAATCCATAGACGTCGATCCCTTGTAAATCCAGCTCATTGTTAGCATAAACAGCACTTGGATCCTTATCTGCAGCAAGAGGCTTCTCTAAAGAAATTTAAAAATCTAATGTATATGAAATTTAAAATCTACTGTAAAATTTGCTTGTTAAAACTTAAAGATATCAGCACAAGGCAATATATTGACAGATGAACATTATTAAATTATAAATATACCATTAATGTTTAATTGCTACGTCAATATTCAATAATACTTACAGATGATAAAGGCTAGATTATATAATATCAATATATTCAGCTGTTATATCAATAGCTCAAAATTATCGTAATTAGAGACTCAATTTTCTAAATAAAATAACAATATAATTGTTAACCATTAACCATAGCCTTGATTCTAGCATATTCCTCCCATAGATTGACTTTCTTCTCGTTAATCGACGTGTTCAGCTCTCTTACTCTATTCCTAAACGGATCGCAAATCCTTTTATTTCCCCTCCCAGTCCCTGTCCATCGTGAACCAGCCAGCATTCCCCAGGGTCCCAGGGGTCCCAAGCCCCGCGACGTGGATCCCCATCGAGTAACCGTCGATGCATAACAGGATCCCGAGCAGTGGGGCTTAGATCCCCACCCAGGGGCACCGGGGGTCCAGCCCCTTTTAAAATATTCCGAAAAAGATAAAGTTACCCGCCGAGCAGCTGATCGACCAGCCATGATTTTTGTTATGGTATTAAAAATAATAATCACTCTTTTAATTCATTTTTTATCTCAAAATAGCATTTTTCTTTATTTTATCTAGTTTATTAGTTTGTAGTAAACAATATTACGTTATCCAAATACGTGTGCATGTTATACTTATTATACTTATTGTAAGTATAATATGCAACAATCAATGTTTATTTGTGTATTGTGTATCGCTATGATAATCTGTAGTTTTCCATCTAGATTCATCAAATCTGTTCATTTGTTAATTTTATTCATCACAATAGGGGATATGCTCCAGCGACGATTGTACTATAGCTCGACCAAACGTGGATCTAATTTTTTTACACAATAAAATGAGTAAGCTGAACTATGATAATAAGTGCCATTCTTTCAATATATATCTCGCCCATCTTATAATCTCTATAAAACGTTAAGAAATTATTTTAAATTTGAGAATCTGTAGAATATATACTTACTCGAGTAAGTAAATATTCTACGCAAAGTGTCACAGACTTGATTTGATCATTCTATCTCGGATCATCCACGAAGTATCATCAAACACCCATGTGCACTATAAATTCAGTTATCATCGATCTCGAGCCGTTGACTGAATTTTGATCTCCATAATTTTTTTGTCTGTGCAGGTTTTATTTTTATTTTATATATGTAAGTGTATACCTCTTGCACGACGAGAGCTAATATCTTAATTTCCTTTTCCAACAAATAATTTACAATTATTTAGACGAAACTTAATCAATTTATAATTAAAAAAAATAATCAGGTAAATCTCATAAATAACGTCCCTAACTAAAACAAAACCCTACACGACAACAATGACAGTAACTGTAACATTATCTACAATTTAGAAAGTTACTATTCGTATGGCGTCTCATGTTTTCTTAGTTATGTAGTTCTTGGACAACGCGTCTAGAACCGTTCATTATAACATAACGTATACAAAGCTCATATTATCAGCTTTAAATCTGACAACGCCATACACTATGCAAATTATTTACTGCCCCCCAGAAATCCATAATAGCCTAATATAGCGTTCATAAATAAATAAATAAATAATACAAATCTGATTTGAATTAAGCTTAAAACGTATGCATCATAAAATCGAGCTCTTAACTTTGCTAGATATCAATTATAGCCTACTGTTGTTTTAAAGTATTTTAATATATCTCAGTTTTTCTTTACGAGATGCAGTGCCCCTAAGTTAAGTATAATTTTTAACATCATATTTAGTGTAAAAAATTATTGAATAAAATGTCATTCCAAAACTGTCTAAACATTTCTGGCAGTCATTTCAATATCTTTGTTTCTTAGATTCGTCTATAATCACAGAATCATAACTTGGTAGATCATTTGTTGCACCTTGATCGTGTCCTGGAACAGATGAAAGAGCAGATGAGGGATAGACAGCCATTCGAGCCTCTGACGGTGAGTAGCTCTTTGGTTGTGGGCTATTATATCGAATAGTTGTAGAAGTCGTGACATCTTGATGTATGATACTTTCATTCTGAGCATTCTCAATTGCCTGTGAAATGAATGAGAATATACATCCACCTAAAAATTTGGTTTTTGCCAAATGAAAGTTTACTTTATAATTTTAGAATTTCGTATATGTGATTATGGAAGCAGGAAATTTCCCCCCCGGAAATATCCCCCCGGAAATTTCCCCCCCCCCGAAATCTCCCCCCGGAAATTTCTCCTCAAATTTTACCAATTTCTCCCCCGCTTTCCCCCCCCCGACTTCCCCCCCGTGTCCAAAATAACAAAATAATTTTCAAGATAATAAATAAAAAAGTTATGATAAAAATGATATCCCTGAATAAGAACTGAATAGAAAGGAATAGGTCTATTTGGAGATGAAGCGAACAATAATAATAATATGGATTATTTAAACTGTGAAAAAACTGCAGCTCAAAGCCTATAATATTATGAATAATTATTATTATTATGGATGCATGAATTTGGTTTTGCTTAAGAGGTGGGCGGGGGGGGGGACTTCATGTAATAAT
>JAQIXG010003697.1:0-14264 GCA_034700105.1 Oconnorella tubifera | reverse complement strand
TGATAATGAAAGTAATGATTATTAATGATGATGATAAAGTGATGACATTTGATCATATACAGACGTACTCTTACTTTCAAATGGAGAGCATGGCCTATGTATCGTACACATCAGCAGCTGCTGGTGCTGAGATGTCAGTAGCTGGCAGTCTCTTAATGCAGCAGACAGCTGCTCTGGGCAACAGTGGCATTGATACAACATACAATGTATGCATGCACTCATATACTCTCTTATTATTCTCTAATGTTTATCTCAATGTTGTGTCAGAATGCATAGAGGTGACTTCAAAGTGATCAGTTCCGGATTCTAGTCCGTGTACAGTTTACAATTATGATTACTCGTTGCACCCTTGAGCTAATCGCTTAAATACATGTACAGTATATATTTGCTTAATTCTGACATCTTATATATTACTGTGTACTTTAAGTTGATTATTTAAATTTGCAGAAAGCTATTAAATTAAATTAACTGATTTTTTTGTTTAATTTTTTTGGAATATCATAGTTTTTTTGTCTTACCGAAAATTGTAGCTAAAAAAATTAAATTGCAATTTATGAATTATTTTGGATTGTTTGTTGTGCAGTATTCAGTAATCAATGACTCAGTCTACGCTCAGTCTTATAATCTAGCAACGATTCTCACACTCTACTCATTGCGTAACCGTTAGTGGACATCTTATTACTTCTTGTTCTTTATACGTAATATTCTTTATCTATATCTTGCGTCTACATCATTATGGATGTTGCTTTAGTTAATGTCACATCAGCAAAAAGGGAATATTTAGTGATGTGTTGTGATTTGTATAGACATCAAGTGATGAGTGAACGCTTGACTCTTAATATGGCGTAATAGATCAGTTTTATTTATGAATGACTGGGCTAGCGTGCACAAAACTTTAACTGATCTTTATTTCTAAATGATGATTGAATATTGAACAGTTTATAAATACCAATTGACAGAATACAATAGCTTTACATCAAGTATATGAAGGCTGCCTAATAAATGGAGGCAGTGCCTATACGATACTAAGACATTGTACTGTATCATCTAAGTGACTAATGTGCCTGATTAACGCAAGGGCTTGTATATGGAGGCAGGATTAGTGACTAAACTCATTTCTCAGCGACGTGTTGAATTAAATACCTGGCTAACATCGGTCACTGGGTGATCGGTCACTGGGTGATCGGTCACTGACTGGTCGGTCACTGGGTGATCGGTCACTGAGTAATCAGTCACTGAGTGATCGGTGATCGGTCACTTGGTGATAGGTCACTGAGTGATCGGTCACTGGGTGATCGGTCACTGGGTGATCGGTCACTGAGTGATCGGTCACTGGGTGATCGGTCACTGAGTGATCGGTCATTGGGTGATCGGTCACTGGGTGATCAGACACTGGGTGATCAGTCACTGGGTGATCGGTCACTGAGTGATTGGTTACTAAGTGATTACTAGCCAATGTTGTTGTGTTCTAGAGAGCACATGGTTAGAGAATGCTAATCCAGTCTGGACGCCTAATAGAGCCTCAGGACAGCCATTCGTCATCAAAGCTCTGATAAGATATCCCACACAATATGGCTTCTGGTCTTTACTTATACTTACCTTCTTACTATATAACTTACCTTCTAAATGTATAACTTACCTTCTTACTGTATAACTTTCCTTCTTACTGTATAACTTTCCTTCTTACTGTATAACTTACCTTCTTACTGTATAACTTTTCTTCTTACTGTATAACTTACCTTCTTACTGTATAACTTTCCTTCTATAACTTACCTTCTTACTGTATAACTTACCTTCTTACTGTATAACTTACCTTCTTACTGTATAACTTTCCTCCTATAACTTACCTTCTTACTGTATAACTTACCTTCTTACTGTATAACTTACCTTCTTACTGTAAAACTTACCTTCTTACTGTATAACTTTCCTTCTATAACTTACCTTCTTACTGTATAACTTTCCTTTTATAACTTAGCTTCTTACTGTATAACTTTCCTTCTATAAATTACCTTCTTACTGTATAACTTTCCTTCTATAACTTACCTTCTTACTGAATAACTTTCCTTCTATAACTTACCTTCTTACTGTATAACTTTCCTTCTATAACTTACCTTCTATAACTTACCTTCTTACTGTATAACTTTCCTTCTATAACTTAACCTTCTTACTGTTTAACTTTCCTTCTATAACTTACCTTCTTATTTTTGTATTGTGAACAGTGTACTTACATTACTTGTAGGGCTGTCAAAATTCATGAAAAAACCAGCCTGCACGCCCACGCGTGTAACTTTTACCCTGGTACCTGGGGGGGGGTCGGCCAAAAAAAGTACCTAGGCTGAAAAAAATGTGTCCAATTGGTTACTAAAACTAACATAATTAATGTTTGTAATATCAATGAAGAATTAACAGCAGTGGCGGAGCCAGGATTTCACTAAGGGGGGGGAGGGGGGGTTGCTCAAAAAATTATTTTATTACTTTTTTGTAGTCACTAAATTTTGGTTTCCAAATACATGTATCCAAATCTAAAGAATCTAGAAAAATCCTCATATGGTGGGGGGGGTGGGTGGGGGGTTATCACAAAAACTGACGCCTTTAACATTTTAAAATAAATGTTTTTATCTTCAATTAGGGAGGAGGTCACAACCATCCGCCCCCCCCGTCTGAGCGTTATTAAACTAAAGTTCTCTCTATTATAATATGACTCGACATTTAAACAGGCTTGTTATCGATGACTCAAACACCAAGGCCAAGACTTTCAAAATAATTTGAGGACAAGGCCAAGACCAAGAACAAGTACTTTTTCTCAAGACCAAGGCCAAGAACTTTTAATCGAGGCCAAGACCAAGGCCAAAATTTTTCTAATGTCTTAATATAATTTACTCAGTAAAAAGCACGTTTTTAATATTGATCCTATACGACACAAAATTGAACAATAAAATAATATAGCACATATTCATAAGTTGCTGACTCGCTGTATCAGGATCAAGACAAAGAAAGAGCATTCATAATTAAATGAAATTATTAGTCTATTACTAATCAATTGTTCACTGAAGGCTGTAACGTTTTTTTAATATAATGCGGAATAGTCAAATAATCTAAGGAACACATAATTATCGATATAAAATAATTCAATTTAAAAACGCAGTATTAAATTTATCAAAAACTGTTCACAAATCTACAGTTTATTATTATTGGTCAAGGTCTTGGTCCTTGGCCTTGTTAATAGCAAGGCCAAGGCATTTAAAGACCGCCTAAGTAAACACAGCTGTTATAATAGATCAAATTTCAAGCCTTTGATTAATGCAGCGCTGGTTGCAACGGGGGGGGGAGTCAAAAAAGTTGAATTTCAAGCGTACTACTTCATGGACAGCCCCTTACAATGATAATAATGCAATGCGCTACACTGCTGATGCAGTCAAAATGCTGTCATATTCAGGCTAGCTAACAGGTTCCCGTCAGCTGAATCTATTACCCGGGCATTTATCAACGGGCGAGTACCCGGGCATCCGGGTACCCGTTGACAGCATTAGCTGCAGCCCTGAGTTACTTTGAGCTGCAGCCTTGTGTTACTTTTTGCTTCAGCCCTGAGTTACTTTGGGCTGCAGCCTTGTGATACTGTGGGCTGCAGCCCTGAGTTACTTTGAGCTGCAGCCTTGCGTTACTTTTTGCTTCAGCCCTGAGTTACTTTGGGCTGCAACTTTGTGTTACTTTGGGCTGCATCCCTGGGTTTCTTTGGGCTGCGGCCCTGAGTAACATAATAAATAATATATATTTTTATTAATACTTAATTTTATTTTTTTTGCAAGAAGCTTAAAACATGTAAAACTGTATGATGATAATAATACGATGAGAATATATCTATCTGTCTAATAATTTTTTAATTTTTTAAAATTCGATTAACTCGTAATAACGACATTGATGTTTCTTATTTAATTATTTTAATTATCTTGGTATATTTGTATTCTGCTTATGCATAAATCTTTTATTGAGTTTATAATCAATATTCAATGTAACAATAAATATAAATGACAATTTTTCTGTCTCTTTGTTTGTCTGTCTGTTTAACTGTTTGTTTATTCATTAAACTGTTCATTTGGCTCATAAATTAATAAATTTCTAAATTAATATAAATGTTAATTAAATTAAAACGAAGCATAACGCATTAAGTAAATAACGTACAGGTTATGCTTTCTATGGAGGAAGAACTAAATGTTCAGCTAGCGCGCAATCCAAAGTTTACGTCAAAACGTGATGAATACGACGCTAAGCTAAAGGGGAAAGAGGCCGAGAGAGGGGCTCTGGAGGCGGAGCTTAAGTCTGTAGCCAATGAGACGGAGGGGCTGCAGCCCCAGTACACTAAGTTAAAGGAGGAGTGCTTAGAGGCCAAGCAGGTGTTGAAGAAATGTTTGGTGGGTGGTGGTTTTGATTCTAACTTTAATTGTAATGTAATTGGAAATTTGGGTATGTTTTCTGGATTAGGGTTAGGGTTTATGTTAGGGTTATGTTGGATTAGGGTCTGAGTTTATGTTTTGTAAAGGTTTTTATTTTTTTGGGTTTAGGTTTTTATTTTTGTTGTATTAGGGTTAAGGTTTATGTTAGATTAGAGTTTTTGTTGGGTTAAGGTTAGGGTTTATTTTTTATTAGGGTTAGGGTTTAAGGTTGTTTGCTAATTTAGGAAATGACCGATTATAATAAATGAATAAGAAAACAGCCATTGTATTAACATTCAAACAAACAGATAAAGAAATAAACAAATGGTTTAATAAATAAACAGACAGTTAAACAGACAGACAAAGAAAGAGACAAACATTTGTCTGTCTGTTTAATGTATAATAGGACAATGAGAGACGATCAGAGATAGAAGTAAAGTCAGTAGAAAGTGATAGAAAACAAGTTATAAATAGAATAGAAGAAATTAATAGAAGGTCTTTATCATCATCATTATTATCATTATCATCATTATGAAGAAGAGATGAAGGTTTCATTATTATTATCATTATTATCATCATCATTATTATTATCATCATGTAGAAGAAATAAATAGAAGGTGTTTATCATAGTGATATGATTTTTATAAATTAGATTTGTTTATATAAATTAAGGAATAATTAGTATGAATAATAACCTTTATATAATATCACATGTAGTTATATATTTGAAAGTGCGTATTTGTTTATATGTAAATAAATAAAACCATTAAATCATTGTCATCATCGTCATCATCATTACCATCATTATCATCATCATTATTATCATCATCATCATTATATTTCTACTCAGCGGCGATTGCCAGTATAAAAAAGCCATTAAAGACAAAGAAACGAGATTAGAAATGCTGCGTGCGAAGTTAGGCGTGGCTCGGGGGGAAGAGAAGAACGCGGAACAAGAAGTCTCTAGACTGAGAGAGTCCACAGAGACACTGAGACAGAGGAGAAACTGTCTCGCGTATGTTTTTGATTCTATAGCGTTTAATTGTATAATTGTATTATTAGAGAATTTTAGAATTTAGAATTGTGTACTTTTAGAATTTTTGGAAATTTTGCATAAAATTTTGAATTGTAGATTTTTAAATCTACTGTGTTCGACTTAAATGAAATCGTAACTTGCCGCACTCTTTAATAAGACGCTTGAATTTGAATTAAACGATGATGATAATTATATATGTAGGACAGAGATGACGATAACAAAATTATGATAAATAATCACTATAATGATGATGATGATAATGATTATGACGAGATTCTGATGTTAAAATGATGATGATAATTATGATGATGAGACTCTGATGTTAGAATAATAATAATGAGACTGTTATGTCATAGTAACGATGATGATTACGATGATAATGATGATGAGACAATAATGATGATAACGATGATGATAATAATGACGATGATGACAATGATGATGTACCCAGGCCAGAGTTGACTGAGTCAGTTGCTTGTTTGCGTAAAACTCAGCAACAACTAGATCAGTTTAAGTCTGCACGGACAGACAGACTCGGTTGCTACGGTAACTGGATGCCTGGCCTTGTAAATGGCCTTGACCTTGCGTTCAGACAGGGGAAGTTTCATGAGAGGCCTAGGGGCCCTTTAGGTAATTTAAATCTATTTTTATTCCTTTTAAGTCATTTTTATTCATATTAACTTACTTTTATTATTTTAAGCTGATTTCAGTTATTTAAATTTGTTTTAAAGGGTTTTCAATAGTTAATAGTTAAAAGGGGGGGGGGGGTAAATGATAGTTTAACTGAAAGGGGGATGGTAGAGACTGCGGCTAGGGGGGGGGAGAAAAGAAACAGATACTAAAATATTTTAGTATATGGATAGGTTTTGAGTGAGCTGATTTTGAGTTCTAAGCCAACATGGATTCATACAATTAAGCTGATATAAGCCGGCAAAGATAAATACAATTAAGCTGATATATGCCAACAAGGATAAATATAATTAAGTGGATCTAAGCCAACAATGATAAATATAATTAAGTCGATCTAAGCCGACAATGATAAATACAATTAAGTCGATCTAAGCCAACAATGATAAATACAATTAAGTCGATCTAAGCCAACAATGATAAATACAAGTAGGCTGATCTAAACCACAATCAACTATAACTAAATCATCTTATTGTTGTGTCATAAGGGGCTGGAATGACAGTTCGTGACTCTGCCTGGTCCCTGGCTATAGAGGCTTGTCTGGGGGGCTTGCTACGATCTTTCGCAGTCACAGATTTTCACGATCAAAGGGTCCTTGAGGGCCTTTTTACTAAATTTTGCCCACAAAATTTTAGGCCTAATATCATTACAAGCAAATTTCAGGTTTGTTGTGAATTTTTGTAAAAAAGAGGATTTTTGTTTGATTAAACAATTGATTGATGAATAAAAATTGGGATTATTGATTGATTAAGCAAATGATTGATTAATTGAAATAATTGATTGATTATACAACAAATTGATTGATAAATAATTGATTTAATTTGAAAATGAATCAGCTGGCTTGTTTATAAGTTAATTAAGGCTTTATTAGTTTTTAATTAATTGATTAATTAATTGATTAACGGGATGCGTAATTAATTGTTAAAATCATTTATTAAATGAACGTATTAAATAAATTGTAATTTTAATTTTCTTTGTATTGTAGAGTACTCTTTTTAATGTGCCTAAAAATGTAAGCTTCCTTATTTCTTGTATTTATTTACATAGTTTATTAATTGTTGAATATTTCACGAAGGAAGATCATTTTTTACCGATTCTCTTATAATATTATTCGTATTCCGTACTTATAACGCACCATGCATTGTCAGGAAACTGACAATTCTGAGGTGCGGGGTGAGTACAGACTACGGATGGATCCTTAAGGATAAGGAAAAAAAGTGAGTTTTTAACTTATCTTTAAAGTGACGAGTTTCTCGGATGATTTTGAGACACTCGGGCAGACCATTCCAGATCTTCTCTGCTGCGCAGGTGAATGATTGCTGCCCGAGTTTCGAGTCATTGAAAAAGAATTTTTTTTTATTGAGTTATATGTTCACTCATCACTTGGTTTCTATGCGTGCAGTTTGTAATATGTTACGATAAAGTCTACTTTGCTGATGTGACGTTAAGCAACAAATTCAAAGAAATTATTGTTATAAATTAAGATTACTTTTTTGTTATCTAATTTTAATAACAAAAAGTCTTTTATAATTTAAGTTTAATTTTATAATTTAAGTTTTTATTTCAGTCTACAGTTTACAGTACAGTTCTTGAGATGCTTGTAATTGATGACCCGGTTATCGCTAATTGTATTATAGATCAGGTTGATTTATTTAACTTATAAACTTTATTGAAAATGTCTACAATGGTCATAAACAATGCTCTATTGTTATATTGCTTTGTTGTACTGCTTTGTTGTATTGCTTTGTTGTATTGCTTTGTTGTATTGCTTTGTTGTATTGCTTTGTTGTATTGCTTTTTATTCTCTGTAGAATAAACATTGCCATTTACAATTTTGTATTCTAGGCGTTTTATTCAATCGAACATTGCGTTATGTCAATCTAAAGAACATTTCTTGAACATTTATTTTTTTAAAGAAACTTTCTTTATAAACAATTATTATATAGTTTATAAAGAAACTTTCTTTAAAAAAAAAGAAGAAAGTTTCTTTATAAACTATAATTTAATAGCTATATTTCTTAAAATATAGCTATTTAATAAGCTATTATTTAAGAAGCTACTTATTTAATAGCCGTTTTAATTTTTAAGAAAGAATATCTTGCGTTGTTTTTAAATTATGTCTCTTAAATTTATGCGCAAAATTGTTACTTCATTTATTCGGCCTCTGATTGGCTGTTGTGGCTAGCGTTACGGACAGACATACCGACGTAGAATTCTTGTTTTGTTGTCTTGCAGAGACGCGTTGAAGAGATTTTGTTGATCAAAGATTCATCGGTGGCTCGATCATTCATGGACGGTCCAGCGGCTAAATTATTTAATGAGGTGCTCATTTGATTAGTTGATTGATTGATTGATCAATTGATTTATTGATTAGCTGATTGATTGACTAATTAATTAATTAATGGATTGGATGCATCGTTGAATCATTTCATAAGGATTAATGCATTCAATCAATCAGTTGATAGATTTCTTAGACCTTTGTATCATAAGTATTCCTTTGTGATTGATTTAATCGTTCAGTGAATCAATAAATTGGTTAATTTATCGATTGAATTATTTGACCAGCAATTGGTTGATTGATTATTTGAGTGATTGATTATTAAATCATGTCATAAGATTTATTTTATAGTTTTTCTGAACGTTTTCTTCTGATGCGAAATAAATGAAAATATTTTTTATTCAATTTATTCCAGGTGTTTACATCGAGGGGGGACCAGTTGATTGCCCACCCCACCCTGCGTTATTACTCGTCAAATTTAAAAAATTCAAAATATCTGACCACAAATTTTGAGGATAATATAAGGTAATATAATATTGTATTAATATAATATAATATTTATGATTAAATGAGATCTTTTATTGCTGACCGACCGTTCATTCATCACTCCATTTATAATATTTTTTACTACATTTTTTTTACATTTTTTACATTTTTTTTCTACATTTTTACAATATTTTTTGCACATTTTTAGTTAAATTTTTTATTTTATTATATATTGAGCATTATTGAGTTTAGTTGAAATTCTGTTGACGGCTCGCGATAGATTAGTCTGTGTCCACTCATTGTTTTAATTGACTAACAATTAATATTAACTTAGTTTATTTGTTTCGATATAGGACTTTGATTTTGGAAATAAAGATGGTAAACTCTTTAAAAAAACAAAAACACCGTTAACCTTTTTAAGCATTCACTCATCAGTCTAATTACTTTCCTGACTTTATATCATACTCAATTTTATTGTTTAAATTCTTTTAACTTATCATTATATATATATAAACAGTAGATAATTATATGTCCGTGCTGATGTGACGTTGATTTCAGACTCTGCGAACAGGAACTCATCACTATAAGACAGAAGGTTTCCAGTTTGGAATCTGCCCGCGAAAAGATTGACAAGGATTTGAACCTGTGTCTCGTGGATCAGAGGTGGGCTGAGGGAAAATTAGATGGGGCGTGCAAATTGGTCACTACTTGTGCCCGGGTGGGTTTTTAAATTTTTTATTTTTGATTCAAATTTAATAATGATTTTTATTATTTAGCCATTTTTTTCGTCGCGATTAAAACTGAATTCATTATTTTCTGTTATTTAAACATAGTTTAATTTAATTTTTATACTAGTTATAAATTGTACTTTTATTATTGTTCAGTAGTAATTGTTATTAATTAATTAATTAGTCATAATTAACTCATTTGAATGGATATATTGTTTTCATGCTGCCGATATGTAAACCTTAAACGTCACATCAGCAATAATTAACTGAATCCATTTGACTAAGTTAATTATAATTAACCAATTAATTTAATTTAATGGATATGTTATTTATTGCCTCTGACGCTGTGTCAAGCGTGAATGTCACATCAGCACAAATTTGTGTTTTTTAGGAAATAAAGGAAATCGAGGATATGGAGATTCCCATTCCAGTTGACGTGTCGACTTTGGTGCGTGGCTTTTTTTTGTTTTTTATTATCATTTATTATATTATTAATTGCTGTATTTAAATCAACACAACAGACAAACAGACAGACATAAAAATAAACAGACTTACCGCAAACATACATACAAATTGAAATACAAACAGATTGACAGACAAACATACACAGAAACTGACATACAAACAGACAGACAAACAAGTTAGCAGACAAACATGCAAAGAAACAGACTTGCAGACAAACATATCAACAAATAGAATTACAAACAAGCATTCATACAACCAGACAGACAAACATGTATATATACAAACAGGCAAACATAAAGACATGCGGACAAACAAACAATCATACCAGTAGACAGACAAACAAACATACAAAGAGACATTGTTGTTGACTAGGAGGAGGAAGTGCTACACTTAGACTCTATTCTTGCTGACCTTGCAACCAAGGTCGAACGTTGCCATGGCGACGCTGCGTACCAGAAAGAGATCGTCAGTCAAGCAGAGGTCAAGTTCAAGGACATTGATCGACGAATCAGAGAGGCCGCTCAGAAGCTTGACCCGTATAAGGTCATTAATTATTCATGAGCTCAATGCACGGATATATATATGTGTGTGTGTGTGTATAAATGATTAATTATTCACGATTTTGACCCGATTACGGGTTGGTCATTAATTATTCATGATTTTGATAACTTTATTTTTAATTGTTATATATTATTATTTAATTGAATTATATTATTATTCAATTGAATTATATTGTTATTCAATTGATTTATATTATTATTAAATTGAATTATATTGTTATTCAATTAAATGATATTGTTATTCAATTAAATTAAATTATTATTTAATTGAATTATATTATTATTCAATTGAATTATATTATTATTCAAGTGAATGATATTGTTATTCAATTGAATGCAGTACAAGATGGCTGTGTTGAATGAAGAAATAGAAGAAACAAAGCAACATAGAAAACATTACGTTTCTAAGTTTAAGGAACATAATAAAATTGTAGAAACAATTAGAAAGCGATTCGAAGATAGCAGGACTGTATATCAGGTATCATCATCATTATCATCATCATCATTATAATCATTATCATCATTATCATCATTATTTTAATCATGGTTGTAGTTTTAATGTTGTTGTATCAGAATATGGCCATTTGTGCTGATGTAAAATTAAAGTAAATAAAAGCAGATAAAAGTTTTTTTCTATATCATCTCTATTATCATAACCATTGTAATTATCATCATAATCATCATTATAATCGTTACATCAAAATAAAGTCCTTTTTTGAGCTGATGTGACATTAGGCGACCAACGAATAACAACAGTAAAGAAAACTTACTCATTATTATCATCTTTAACATCTTTGTTATCATCTTTATTATCATCTTTATCATCATCTTTATTATCATCATTGTTATCATCTTTATTATCATCTTTATTATCATCATTGTTGTCATCTTTATCATCTTTTTTCATCTTTTTCATCTGTATTATCATCTTTATTATCATCTCTTATCATCATCATCATCATCATCATCATCATCATCATCATCATCATCATCGTAAATCATCTCTAATATCTTTGTAAACAAGACTGAAAGTGCTAAGGCTGCTGAATTTTGCGAAGAAGTCATCGTAGACAAGACGCCTTGTGAAATAGAGGCGGAGTTAAAATCTATCACTAAGCAAATACAGAGTGAGAAGAATAAGTAAGCAGATCATCATCATTATCATCATTATCATCATCATAATTATAGGCTTTTTATACTGGTAGTTCATCATCATAATCATAGAGTTGTTGAAACTGGTTTTTTTATAGTTCATTCTGAATGCATTAATTAATTACTTTTCTGTGCTAATGCGATGTGATGTTCAGTGAAACAGTTGGCTTTGTGGTAACTGGATATAAGTACCAGTGGTTGTTACTCGGTTGACTCAGCCGTCCATGCCTCCAGGGTACCCTGTGAAATGATCAAATCTTATTCTTGACTCAGAAATGTTTAAACGTCTGTTTGTTTAAACGGATTTATTTGTTTTCAGTCGTGGTGACTACGAGACGGTGGCTCGGACTTACAAAAATAAAAAAGAAATTTATGATAAAACTCAACTAGAGTTTAATCAACTGAAAAATTTCATAAAGGTTGTTTTTTATTAGCTTCTAAATCTTATTTTAACTTTAAGATTAAAAATCAGTTTTATATCGATGCACCCCATCTCCCCCCTCCCTGTCTTTCCCGAATAAAATTATTAAAACTCAAGCGTTCATGTATCACTCCGTTTACACACGAACGCTTTATAATATATTACTGAATGGACTCAATTTTGCTGATGTGACGTTAAGAAATGAACTAACCTTATATTTCCAGAATTGTTAAAAAAGTTGTTTATTACGCATGCATTACAAACAAGACTCATTTGTGCTGATGAGATGTTAAACCTTGAGTAAAATAACCGTATTACTTCTAGAATCATTCACATTGTTCTTTATTACTACAAGTTTTTGCTAATGTGACGTTAAACAATGTGTAAAATAACCTTGCTAATTCTAGAATTATTTAAAATCGATTTTTGCGGTAAAGTTTGCTTTGAACGCTGCGCAGCTATTGGCTGATTCGTTGGACCTCAGAATGGCGTTCTATAACAAGAAACGTGATTCGTTGACTCTGCGCGTCAAGTTATGCTTTATCAAGAATCTTAAAATGCGCAATTATGCGGGAAAGCTGAACATTTCACATAAAAATGAAACTTTGGAATCTTTTGTGAGCGAATAATGCTTTTATTATCATTATTATCATTATCATCATCATTCTCATCATCATCATTATTATCATTATTCTTATTATTATCATCATTCAAATTATCATCATTATCACTTGATTTCTACGCATACAGTTCATAAAAATGCGTCATTAAATAGACTCGCTTGTGCTGATGTGACGTTAAGAAATAAATAAAATAATTATATTATAATCATTATTATTATTCTTATTCGTATAATTTCGGGCATATTTATCTTCACATTTTGTTTTCGCTGATGTGACATCGAATCCTTCAGTTTAATTTAAATTCGTCCTGATGTGACATTGCATCCATTACTTTTATTCCTACTCGTGCTGATGTGATGTTAAACACTTCACATTTATTTTTGTGTACAATAACCTATTTCTAATTTAAACCAGGTATTTCCGGCCCTGTCATGTGACTCACTTGACCTAGGTTCAGCCAATCAGGGCGGTTCAGTAAAGGCTTTGTCTGGGGGGGAACGTTCTTATTCAACTTGTTGCTTGATCTTGTCTTTGTGGGACGTTGTCGATTCCCCATTCCGATGTTTAGACGAATTTGACATCTGCATGGTCAGCCATTTTGTTTTATATTTTTATCCTTTATTTATAGAAACATTTTGTTATGTTTTTGTATTTGTTTTTGTATGGGGCATTCATGGGAGATTCTCCCTCATGAAAATAATTTTTTATCCCCTCTCCGTGTCCAATTATGTCACTTTTGTTGACCCTCCCCCCACCACCCTGAAAACAGAAGACTTCTGTTTTGTGAAGAAGAGGGTAACACTTAACACAAAAAGGGTGTTATGGTTTAGAAATGCTTAACTTTAATATTAAACGTAAGGTATGACCTAATATTTATTTATATTAAATAAAGCTGGTTAATGACATTTTTATTCTAACGGTTCTTGCTCTGGCCCCCCCTCCGCTCCCCTCCCCATCTTAAAATCCTCCCCAAAATAAAATTATTCAAAGTCAAATGTTCAGTAATCGCTCAGTTTCTTTGCACGCACATAATTCTTTGCTAAATAGACGCATTTGTGCTGATGTGACGTTGTTATTTAGGATGTAGTGAATAGAAGAATAACGACGGATATGATTCTGCAGACAGCCGCGGGTCGACGGGGGTGCCAATTCATTCTGCTCAGCCCCCTTAATCTATGGTAAAAAAAATTGTATACCTCCCTCCCATTTATAGATTTAGAACTCCTCCTCCTCGAATTCATAATACACCCCAAATTTTAATTCATTATAAATTATATTATTGATTACACGATTGTTTCATTATAATATATTGATTGATATATAATATATTGATTGATGTATACTAATTGATTAATTTTAACTGTTGATTGATTTTGTATTTTGATTAGTTATCTTGA
>JAQIXG010003696.1:0-14268 GCA_034700105.1 Oconnorella tubifera | reverse complement strand
TATCCTGTATCAGAAAAAGTGTTTGGACAAATGCGTCATAAACCATTTAATCTTGTGAAAGTCCTAATGAGCTAATATTTACAACTGATATTTTAATTTATCAGAAAAGACCTTGTACTATTAATTAATTTTTTCATTATTTGCAGCATGAAACAGCTCTATAAAATCCTGGCATCGTACCGTTTAAGCCAGAATCATCAAAAGTCCATTGTCTTAACATAGCGATCTGCCGACGTTCAGATATTGGCTGCACTTGCTTGACACAAGTTGTTTTAGAAATATGATAAGACGGCTTATATGAACAATAATCATTCCTTGAACTTTTCCTTCGTCTAGCTCTCTTTTTTTCTAACAGTAAAAAACTAATTTTGAAGGTCTATATAGTATTGCAAGTGATTATTAGAATACTGCACATAACATAAACAATCATAGAGCTTGACGCATTTGATAGCATTGTGAAACATCTGCTTGGGCTAACGTAATATACAATTAACTGTTATTTAATTTCATGCTATATAATTCATATTAAACTAACATGTAAACACTGTAATGTAACAAACAAAAGCACATGCTAAATCAATCATGTGCATATGTTTTTTCTCTGTGAACCAATACTCATATTTGAATCATCAAGGCTCATTAGAGAAGTGGTTAGAGTACCGGACTCGGACGTGACAGGTCCAGGTTCGAATCCCGGAAAACTCACTATTTCTCAAACTTGCTGCACCCTTTAGTAAGGTGCTTAAATTGATAGCTACGTCTGAGACATCGTTAAAATACGGTAATACATGACGTTAAGCTTAACTTAACTAATGAAAGACTAGAATATAATGGCAGAAATATCTTTACAATATTATAATCTATAATCTTTATACTATTGTAATGGAAAATGATAAATGAACCATTCACATAAATTCAATATAATGAATCATTCAAATATATATTCATATAATAATTCATTCATATATACATTTGCGGAATATGAAAGACCAAATTGATAATAAAACAGCATAGTTTTATATTGACACAAATCCCCAGTGAACATACATAAAATAAAACTAGCAAAACTAGCCAAAGATATATGTCAGGGAGCATGATAACAAAATGCATATAAATTTCCTCCTATAATAAGCTTGTTTGAAATATATTACAGCTTATTTTTGACATCTATCCAGAAACTGGGCATTGATTGACATCATTATATAAGTAACTAAGCTCATGAGCTATGTTTGGCTTTTCAATATTATAACTTCTGCAGAGGAAGTAGCAAACAATCTCAATCTCTGCCAAAGACATTTAACTAATCCATGATATAAGAAAATTACACAAATGGAATGATAAAGACATATTAAAACACTGCATAGATGTAAAACAAACATAAGTTTCAATACAAATTCTGTGAAATATTTTAGTAAATATCAAGATATTTATTAAAAAATATTTTCTTGTGATGTTTAAAACTATATAAGACTATGTGGAAATAAATGAATCGATCAGTTCCAAAGTATAGCATTGTATTAGACTATATTGTGATATTATTGTGGCTATATTTAACTATATACCTACCTGTATCTATTGTTGATACTGGGAAAAAAGTTTTCAAAGTTTAAATTGATCAAAAATCATTTGTACTGAATAGTCTGAAAAGGAGGTCTTGCATTTATCAACAATGTCAAAGAAAGTGATTACAGATACTCTATATATGGAAGATATAATTAATAATTCTGTGGTGACCAAAGATATGAAGATATATCCATATATATATTATAATAACTGAAACATAACAATATGTAATAACTAAAACAGCATGCAATTGAGGTCGAAAATGTATCATTTCATTGTTTGTTTGTGAAAAAGACTTTAGATATTCTATATTTTACATCACCATTCAAATATGTTGTAATTATATATTCAATAAATTAAATAAAACTGACTGAAACTAATTTCATTGTAATTTTCAAAAAATGTTTCATATGGGACACTGAAATATAAATGTGAACAAATGTCCCTCCTACCCACAGCATGGCCCTGACTGGTATTTCTAACAGCATTACTTGTCTGCACTACAGACCCTTCACCTAGGGACTGTGCAAATCGACTCTCTGAACATATCCTTTGAGATAAATCGCCTTCTTTCATCATTATGTTGTATTTCATCTTCTGCCCACAACAGTCAGATGATGCCTGTAAAAGAGTTATGCAGGAAAGCCCTTAAAAATGCAATATAATGTATAATATAATATGCAAGTAAGACATAATATGTATTACATTGTAATGCTTTTTTAATATCTCAGATATTGGGATCAGGAATTTTTTTTCTTTGTTTTAATTAAAGAAGACAAAAATTTCTCATCATGACAAGTTCATTAAGCTGCTAAATATCAAAGTATAAAATGAAAGAAACAGTACAATAGCTAAAATTGTTCAATAATAACATGAATAACAAAAACTGCACATTGCACAAAATGAAAAACCATTGCGGTACTACATAGTGTATTCTTGTGAACTTTGAGTTCAGATAATTAAAATCTAAAGATCTATGTTTAACTTTAGAAAACCTGAAATTTAAGAGATGGTAATCTAGTCGAACAAATCATGCAGCAAGGAGTAACAATGCGCTACAATGCGCTTTTTATGTGCAACAATCTAAAATCTAACAAGTTCAAAAACGTAGGCTAATAAAACTGACATTCATCGGAATCCATTTCATCCGGCTGGCTTAAGTTCTACACCTTAAATAAATCTTTTTCTTTAAATAATACCAAAACACTTATTTTATCAAATAAAATTAATTAATTTTACAAATTTGTAGTAAATAGATAAAATAAATTTATTAAAAGTTTTATAATTCTACTGTACCGGTATGTAAAAGGTTATCGTAACACTCCCTCGTTCACGGTATCAAGACCGGGATTTGAACCCAGATCTCTTGCACCAGAAGCCAGCCAGCTACCACTTGGTCATCTCTTCTTAATTTATTTTCAGATTTTATTTTTATTTTTTACTTCAAATTAAAGTCAAAAATATAACATTACCGCTATAATGACGTCACTAGTTGACCTCATCAACTGACATAATTATTATTTTAAAGACTCTGTAATGTAGGTCACAGGGGGGGGGGGGGGTTGGGAGAATGAAGAAGTATTTTGGACATTTAGTCTCCTTCAGCAATGAAATTATTGAATGTTTATTTGCCTATTGAGTTTAATATGAAGCTTTCGTGCGCAGTTTTTATGGAAATATGACCTATATAAAGTGAAGTCTGGATTATGGTCCAGGTCGGGGGTCTAGGTTCAAGATCAAGTAAAAGGGTTTCGGGATTAAGATTTGGGGTCAAATCAAAGATATTGGATCCGAGGTAGGTCTAGAGTCCGAGTCTCCGAGATCTGGTGGTCAATGTTATATGACAAATGTAATGATTCCTAGATCCAGGAACCGTGCAACACTGCCCAAAGTTTTGTGTTAGAAGTCCCGGGTCATATGCTAAGAATACTGTGTCAGTAATCTACGGTCAACCACGATCCAAAATGAAAAATTTTGTGGCCACAGAGATAGATGTGCGAATATGCAGATTTTGGATAAAAATAAGTGTCCAAGATTTGAATCTGAGTTGAAGACCTGATATCTGTTTTGAAAGATAGAAAGCCAGCTAATCATGCTTCAAATAGTTGAATAGTCTATGGTCTAAGCTAAATAAAAAGTTTGGATTAAAAGAACTGAAGAAGTTGTGTCAGAATCTCTTAAATACCTTTGAAATGCAAATAACTTCTCGTTAAATTTCATAATTGTGTCAAAGAATTTAAGAGGTAAGCTATCAATATTTCAAATAAAAGCAAAAATTGAGATTTATCATAGAGAAATCAATATTTAAATATGTTTCTGCAGGCCTATTATAGGATATGGTTAGACTTTGGTGGCATTCCCCCCCCCCCACACTCATTGTATATATTCACAGGGATAAATTTTATTGTATATATATAATCAGAGATAAATCTAAACATAGAAAAATAATAATTTATGCTCTGTATATTGTATGTATAACTTAATTATCTCAGTTTTCTGTGTCAATGTTTTCTTTCTAGCATAAAACTTGACAAGTTTCCAGTCGGCTATTACATAAATATTGCTACAAAAAGGATGCTTATAACCTTGCAAAGCATCAAATAAAAATTGAATCATTGTTACTTCTGAAACAGTAGATACAAATAATGTCATAATGATAATAATTTTCAATTAATACAGCAGAATTTTGTTTTAAATCCTTTTATAATGATTTTAAAAAAACTTTCAGATTTAGAGTAATGCAAGTTTTTTAGAAATTGTTTTCAAAGCAAATTGTTTTCATTTAAATCATGCTACAAATATGTTTATGACAGAGAATGAGGACTGCTTCCTTGAATGCTTAAAAATGAAGCACATAATCATAAATTGATTAAATATATCTTATTACGTGACACAACTATAATAATTCAAGCTCACTATAAGCACAGTATCTGAAAATACAACATTATTTAACAGTAAGCAAAATTAATCAAAGCTTAATTATACTTAAATATGTAACAATAATATTGTATACGTAATAACCATACATAAAACATGTGTAAGTATGTATGCATTTCTGAAACAGACGGATAGTAAGATTGTATAAAATAATTATTCAAACAGGCATCAAAAATTACCACTAACAATAAAAAAATTAAAGAAAATGTCTATGCCTATAATATACACTAATATAAGCATAGGACCTTTATTTATTTATTTATTCGTTTATTTCATCATATAATACAATATATATATAAATATATATCAAGTCATTATTAGCAATATTGCATAAATGATAAAAAAGGTAATCGAAAGGTTCATAATGAACACTTAAATGATACCACATTACATATTTAAATTTCAAAATGTAAATTGCTTTACATATAAAATACCTTCTATACCTTATACCTTATATTTATAATTTATTATTATTATGTTAATATTATTTCAAAGCAAATAGCAGACAATTACAAATATCAAGGAGTTTAATTGCTGCATATAGGTTTTAAAAATCAGTATAAGTTATTAATAGGCACGATTGCTATAGAATTAAATTTCTCCTAACTAGATATTAAAATTAATATGTTACAATATATGACACAAAAAAAACATAAAACATACACCAATTAATATTTAAAAACAAATATATTTGTAATATTCATATAAATCAAAGCAACTATATTAAATATTGTTAATGTTGAAGATGATAATATAAAATTTGAAAATATTTAAGACGTTGAAGAGAGAAGTCAAGAATAAAAAAAGAGAGAATATACAGAAATAAATAACAAAATGGTAAATAAGCATAGAAACAACAAATCAAGCGGAGCCAAACTTCAAATCAAACTTCAGTAATTTTGATACAATGAGTGCAAGAAAACTAATAACTAGAGCTAATACCAAAACAGCAGACGCAATAATAACTATGGTGCAATTAGAACTAGAGACATAATACATGAGACAGTTCAAATGGCAAGTATTTATATTATTAGAATAGTATAACTATTACTAGAACTGTTAAGACATTAAAAAGATAAATATCTAACTCATTCAATATTAAATAATGAACAGAAGAAAAATGTAAAAGATTAGTCAATGCAAAACATTTTATTAAATAGGCCAACATATTAAAAAACTTATTCAAATGCTTCGGCTATGAATGAGTACTCTTAATTTCAATATAGAAGGATATTATGATGCGAGCTAAAAACAGTATTATAGTTATATCATATTATTAATTATTGCTAAAAAAATAAAATAAAAATTGATATACTATATGAGGTACAATATTCAAATGATGCCGAATACATAAACAAGACAAATCAATCCAAACAATTTATTGAATAACTATAAAATGAAAAATACTGATTTTATCCTAATTTTAGCCCACACTCTAAGTCTAAAAGTGGTTGACATTGGCTCCTTGACTGATCAGACATCTGGCAAGTTCACTAGTCCCTTCAAGTGCTGTTATGGTATGGTCATTTTGATGGTACCATTGTAACACAAATAAAAAAAACGCCTATAATCATTTAGACAGAAAGCAAATATTTAGTTTCTACTGTTAGCACCAAACACGCAATTGTCATTAATTGATTATATAAATATTACATTCAATTAGTAAATAATTGTTTCAATCAGTCAATAAGTGCAGTCACAATCAAAAGTTACTGCAACATTTATACAACCATTAAATAATAATATAAATTATAAGAAAGCAACAAGATATTATATTATTTACTTGGACATTAGAGACACAAAAAGGCAAGAAATCTTACAACATCCAGCATTTAATTAAGAAATACTGATTTAATTAAACAATAATCTATCATAATGTTACCGAGGAAGCACTTAAAATAGAATAGACAATCATAATATGAATCATAATATATATTTACAACAAGAATACATTACAAAAACACTTTAATAATCAAATTAAAAACATAATAAGGCACTTGTAACATTTGGCAATTAGATAACATGATCTTTAATATTAATTTATTTAATTAACATGATTCAATTCAATCTGTTACATGTTCATGATTGTATTATTTCTCTTTCAAGTTCATATGTCTAAAAAAGCAATAAATCTAATTTAATACACTTCATGTATTAAATTAAACCCAACATTGCACGGATTGTATTCAAACTATTCTCGTCTCAGAACCGTTTATTTTATCTATTTTGTCAACAGATGTCATCCAGTTGACTGTTCTCTTCAGTTCATCATAGCTAGCGCGCAGTTGTCTTGTTTCTTCTTCGTGTCTGCGACGCATCTCATTAAGATCATGCAACAAGTGCTCATTGGTCTGAACAAGCGACCTAGATACATAATATTAACCGCTTTAAACAAGTGACCAAGATACAAATAATTACCAGTTTAAAGAACTCATCTAGATACATAATAAAAGCTTTAAACAAGCGACCTAGATACATATATATATATTATAAGGAACTATTATACATATTATAAATTAATTATATTGATTCCTTACATAATTTTCAATAAAATAAATAATCCAATCTTATAAACTGCAACAGTCAAGTTTGATGTCATTTTAAAACTTTATTGTCTCCGGAGAGCACAGGTTTTAAATCTTTAATTTTAACTTAAGTACAAATTAATCTTAAAAACATTTGTATCTAACTCTGCGACGTTCTAAAAGTCACAATTAATTTCTTCAGCAATTTCAACTGAACATTGTATTAATTCTCCTTATCTCTCATATGCAAAACTTATTTATTAAATAAAGAATCAAAAAAATAGCAAGAGACAAACCTATGACTGTCCTGCAACATTTTAGTCATTTCATGCATTTTAGCAGCTTGCTCAAACTTTTCAGATGATGACAGAAGCTCCTTTCTTAATCTGTCATTTTCTTGCTGCAGCTTAGCTAAGATAAATATATAAAACAAATCGCAATACAAATTAAATTTAAATGCAAGATATGACTGAACAGAATAATTTAGAGTAGAAGCATGATATTATAACACTGGAAGATCATACAATGTTAAATTATATGACATAATATTTGATTATATAATATGACAACTCAGACTACTAATAAATAATTATGTATCTAGAATCCCTTTGGCTTAAAGGATAGTAAAAACGTTTAGCTCTTTTATAAATATCTATACTAAAAGGATTAAATAGAAAATACCTCTTTATCCCAATATGGCTAGCTTTTGTCTCTATCATACATGAATTAATCATAGTCAAAACAATTAAAGTTATTATTATATCTTTTAAAAAGATACTATGCATTACATATATACTCTACTAACTAATACAAATAAAGTTTACATAAGGTTATAATTTCTAGATGTGGCAGTTACAATATTCAAAACTCACAAAAAAAAGAAATTGTTTTTCAATACTAACACAATTCTCTTTTATCATCAGTAGAGATGAAATTATTGCCAGGATTAGGACCAGAGCTGGCTGCATTAGACTCCAATAGATTTATTTTCTTTGCTTGAGCTTCATTCTCTTCCAATTGTTGCTTCATACGATTCTTTAAAATACCCTGCAATGAAATATAAAGATTACAAAGAAGGTTTAAATACATCATCACATTAATGAAATAATAGCAGTTTCAAAATAAAACTGACATGCATATTTCAGACAGCAATCTTTGTACAATGAAATACTTAACATCTTGCTAATAAAAATGTGTTATTAAAAATATATCGATAAAAATACTGCAAAAATAATTTCTTGATTATATATTAATTGAGTAATAGAAACGTTTAAATACAGAAAATTATTAATGACTAGCAGCTGAATTTAAGGTTAAACAGTCTCATTATGGTATTATAATACTAAAACAGCATCCATAATAATTATAGAATAAGATTAAAACTACAACACTTGAATATATATTAAATTTTAACTAAAAACTAAATCTAAAACCAATATCTTGATTTTACTACACAACACTGCCATCTTTAACCAAAAAAATGACAAATCTGTATCACAAATTCTAAATATAAATCCAGCCAACCAACTTTATCTAATACTTACAATATCACGCTGCGAGCGAATCAAAGCAGACCTCAGTTTAGTCTCATCCAATGGCAGCCCTGATACCTCCTGGGCTGCAAGACTTGGATTAAGAGCTCCAACAAGCTTCTCGTGAAGTCTCACATTCTCTTGATGCAATCTATTGAGCTCATTTCTTAAAGTGTCCGTTTCACGCGTGTTTGCCAGATTCAGTGGAGGTGAAGACTGTTCTGGAAATGATTTAACATCAATGCTCGTAGATGGAGCAAGTTTTGTTTGTTTTAAACCTTCGACTAGGCTACGAATATTGCCTGTAAATAGATACCCAGAACATCAAATTCAATGGTATTATGATGTGAGAAGTAAATATAAACACAGAAATGCATTCAGATATAGATATGTGATTAAAAGACCAGAATTACCCTCAAATATATCAATAATATTTAAATTTTAGTATTTAGAGAGCATTATAATAAGCTTACGTCTAAATCTGTCGTTATTCAGCAATGACTTTGATCCATTCCAATATCTATCAGCTAGCATACTAACAGAAGAAATCACTCCTTCATAATCACTCTCACTCACTGTCTCATTCTCTTGGGTTAGCTTTACTGAGACAACCGGCACATTGAAATCATTTTGAGACAGGCTATATGACTGTTTTCTATCTGTCCATTGCTGTCTTTCCTCAGTGAACTGTCTGTCTGTGAAGTTATAAACATCTTTGGGCCATTGATTATTGGACAGTTGTGCTTTCTCCGTGTTTAGATCAATTGAATAATAATCATCAGTGAACCAGTCTGCATTGCTATCAGATAACTGTTTATTCTGTTGTTGTCGGTCCATATTCTGCTGTCTATCTACAGCATTTTGCTGCCTCTCAAAATATAGCTGTCTATCAATATTCTGCTGCCTTTCTGAAATTTGATGTCTGTCCAAAGCTTGTTGTTTATCAGCAGCTTGCTGTCTATTAGCAACTTGCTGTCTATCAACAGCTTGCTGTCTATCAACAGCTTGCTGTATGTCAATAGCTTGCTGTATGTCAGCAGCTTGCTGTCTATCAGCAACTTGCTGTCTGTCAGCAGCTTGCTGTCTATCAGCAACTTGCTGTCTATTCAAACTCTGCTGTTGATCAAAATTCTGTATAAGCAACACAATGAATACAGTGTACATTTAAGACTAATCACAAAATAATAAAGTTAACGATTATAACTTAAAATTCACAAAAAAAAAAAAATTACATACTATACTAATTATCACAAAATTACATTAAAAAAGTACATTAATTATAATCTGAAGGCCTTTGCGGATCTTTTTTCAGGAAATTAAAGCGTGCAGAAAATAAAAAGATTAATTATTTAAAACAACTTTGACTCGAATCTCTGATTCATATACTCTAATTTGAGAGCTGAAATAGAAACAATTCTAGAAATAAGTTGAATACATACTCGATATAATTCAGCTGATTGACTCACAGATCTCATTTCATTCATGCTTGGTATTGATTTAGACTTTTCATTATCAGCGTATGAAGAATATGATTCTTCTATGCACAGTGACAAAGATTTAAAAAATTGATATATATATATATATAATATTAAATTAATGTCTAGAATTTATGTTTAAATCAATCATCATTATATAGAGTAAAATGAAATTCCCTATGACCAGTTAATACTGCGATTAAATGATTAAATTAAGCAGTTATTGAGTTGCTGTGTTTACATAAATTTAAAATTTCATATACTTTTACAAATCAACAATTTCGAGTTTTTCAAGAAGAAAATGATCAAAAACAAATAAGATTAAAAAAAAAGAAATAACTAAGAGATACGATTACTAATCACTACCTGGAGCTGGAGTGAAATTGCCAATAGCTTTGTATGAAGTATAAGCATCAAGATCAGTTTTATATTTGCTATCAAATTCAGAAGTTTTCCTGAAAAATAAAATTACATCCGTTTCAGTTTAAAGTTAAGGTAACCATTTGTACAATGTCTGAGGTATAGCTTTTAATGTTAGCAAGAATTGAACCGGAGACCTGTGACTTATAAGTCCAGCAGTCTACCACTTTGCAAAAGAAATTCTGACAACTGGAACTTTGAAATAATTCAACAATTGAAAATAGCAGCTACCTTCATAGATAATTTAGTAAAAAAAGCCTAAATAAATAAATAAATATTATCAATGCTATTGATCAAACATTGCTAGTGATTTACAATATTATTGATCACACATTTTGCATAAGTATATATCCGCAACGAAGACAATTTTATTTAAATATGTAACCCGTACAATATTCATTGAATTTTAAACTATGGAATTGTATCTAAAGTTTTTACACTTATTTGTCATCCTATGATTACTGAGGAAAATGATGCAACTTATATCACAATCTGCAGTTGCATTTTCTGCAAGAAAGGCACTTTCATTACCATTTAGCGGCTTAGCCAAATAAAATAAAATAAATTCTTAATGCAGCGCAGTAAACATATGTTATGAAATACTTAACCATAGCTGTAAAAAGAAGAATAAATGAATGTATCTAATAAATACCACCAACCTTTGCTTATTAAAAGAATCAGCATCAGCAGCTTTGCAAGGATCAGTAACGTCCGTGAGCAACACATTGTAAAGATTTGGATATTCTGCTGACATAAACTCCGAGTCTAAATTTAGCGCACCATTATTATTGATTGAATTGCCACCTGTAAGATTTACATTAAATTAAATATGAAAGTACATTCATGGTGATAACACTAAAACGCAGCAAAAAACATATTAAAAACAAATTTTATATTTCTAAAGTATTAAATTGAAATATGTACAATATAAAACAATGAAAAAATGACAACAGAATAAACTGAATTAAACTAAAATAAATAAAATAACAGTCATTTTATTGAAGTTGAGAAATGACTAAATCTTTAATAGTTTCTTGTCTCATTTTTAATACAGACAATCACATGACAGATGCATATGATTGGCATATGCATCTGTCATATTATTGGCATATACTGTAGAAAAAAAGTACAAAATAATGAAGAGAGAGAGAATGTAAAGCTTTCTATACAAATATAGAAACCTAAGTCATCAATACAATACACACGCGCAATCAATCTTGGTGATCAATATTTCTACATTTTTTACTTCGATTTAAACTACTTTAAAACAAAATCTTAATCTTAATGTTAAGCGTTAATTCAAAAAAGTAGTTTATATCTCGAGTAGTAATCAAAATGCAATTTAATTACTATATTGTTATTAATCAATCTAATTTGCTCATTGATTCAGCAGTTAAACAATGTAACTTATTTAAAAACAATTATTATGTCTACATAATATAAACAAGAAAATTGTCAACATAAGCTGATGCAGTATATACTCATTTTTTACCGCTTACCTAGACGATTGAAGTTTCTTTCAAACTGAAATGAAGCGACATTCGGCTTCATAACAGAACCAGAAATAAGATAGGGGTCACCACTGGCTTTATTCATTTGACGAATAACTGGAGTTAAACGCAATGAAGCAGAACTTCTAATTATATCCTAATTAATAGGGTTAGTTAAACTTAGTTTATTTACAGAAACGAACTACTATTCTAAAAGTTGACATACGATTAATAGATCGGTACACAAATAATACCATTATATAACTTAATAAATTAGTAAACGAGCACACTACTTAATAGAAATTATTTTAATTCACCATAATTAAACTGAAATAAAATATAATTAAAAAAAGAAATAAATAGTAATGAAGCCATTTTAAAAAATGCATATAACAAAAAACTTATACTAATGTTAAACAATATTTCATGAACTTTTTGTCAAAGGTTACTGTACAAAGAAATAGCAATATTATTAAAAGCTATAAAGCATTTTTAAATCTAACAGTTAAATAATTCATGTGATAGAAAAATTTAGATTCTCACACAACTTTCTACAGTCATCTTATCATCTATTTGTAATTTTAAACAAATGGACAATGGGAGCATTAAATGTCTACGACATCAGATAAATAGATAAATAAAGTTAATAAATTTTATACACATATGTTATCTTGCACAAAAATATGTTTAAATTAACCAGATCATAGATAAAATATCAATAATAAATTTTTTATGAGATTTGTAAAACAGAGAAGGCATTACTGTAATATTAAAATATACACTTATGAACAGATAAATAGTAGAAGACACCATTAAAATATGTCCTTTGTATAATATAAAGCCTTGACACCTTTTGGTAGTTAATTAACTTAGCTTAACATATCAGTCAAAGCTAAATGCAACTAAATGTTAGGACTGCTTCACAATATCTTGCAAAGTAAATAACTTAATGCGAGCCAATAAATTAATGCTGAACTTTTCAACAGTAAGAAATATAGATTCTCTTCCATTATGCTCCAGTTACAAGTCTCAGCAAAGTTAATAAAATCATTTAAATCAGTTAATTTCACTGCAAACAAATCATTAACCAAACACAACTAAGCTACAACAAACAAGAAATGACAAAAACAAAGCATTTAGTAAAAAAAACAATGAAAGATCAAAATAATCAGAAAACAATCAACAAAAGAAGAAGAAAAAGACAAACTTTCAGGAGAATAGACGTCAAATTCAGCATTCTTATTGGCAGATCCGGTTATTATATTGTCAGCCATTGTGCCTTCAGTTCGCATGACATGACTTAGCAATGCTTCATCATTATCAGAAATAACTGAACAAAAGTTAAAATCATCTTACGATGTAAAAATAAGACACATACAAGATCATCTCATGCTGCGTAGTGTGGTCAGTCAGAAAGATTTTTACTGAACATAACATACTATGCTTAGAATGTTTTATTGATTTTTGGCAGTGTAAAAAGTACTCCCAAGTTGCATTTTTAATGAGGAAATTAAATTAATCAAAAATAAATAAATTTATCAGCATCTAAAGAACGAAGTTCAAAAGAAAATCACATTATGCGAAAAATACATAATTTAAATCAAATAAATGTAGTAAGAAAAAGTTGCATTTAACTAAAGCACAGCAAAACTATAATCTATTAAAAAATTTAATTATATATAAGCACATCTTAATGTTACACTCCGCTTACTGGTACTTTTTATACTATCAGCAAAGTTTAAAAGTAAAGAGCAAACTGACCAAAAGGTGTTCGTGCAAATATCGCTTCAAGAGCAGCAACCCTAGGTAGGGTATGTTTGACATTGTCTGACTGAGTGTCTGAAGGATGGATTGTGAGACGATTGGCTTCATCTGTACTGAACTGCATCAATGCTGCCTTGCGTTCTGTGTCTCTCACTGCTCTATCATCTAATAACAGCAAATATCAAATCACTCTAATTTAGCCATACATGGTACCCAAACACAATGACCCTGAATACATTAACTCCAACAAAAATGCTTCGTTAATTAATTTAATTACCCTACCCCTAACTAAATCTAAACTTAACCATAACTTCAATCCTAATCCTAGTTGAAATAAATTCAAAATAATGGAAAGAGAATAAATAACAGAACACCCAAATCGTTTGACAGTAGTAAAACAATGCAGTGAGTAGAATATCAACAATAATAATAATTTGACGTCTTTACTGGTCAAATTGTGCATTGGAAATTTTCTAGAATTTCTACAAAAATAATTAATAATACATTCTTGTCCAAATTAATGTTCAATTGCCAGTTATGGATGAATGCCTTATATATAATG
>JAQIXG010003695.1:0-14270 GCA_034700105.1 Oconnorella tubifera | reverse complement strand
AGTCGACTTCCTGTCGACTAATTTTGTGCTTGTTCGCATTCTTACAAAATAGATATAGTCACTAGTCAACTCTATTAATTGTTTATTGTTTATTGTTTATTTTGTTTATTTGTTTATTTCCCATTGTTTATTTCGCTTATCGTCACGCAGATGTCAACTATTGCGAGCTCATTATTCACTTCGCTTGAAGGGTAATCAAAAGGTATCGTCACGCTGCTACTTTTGTTTTACTGTTACAAAAAATTACTCTATGTATGATAAAGCACTTTAGTAGAAAAAAATAGACTTCAAATTTATGAGATATTTTTCATTGAATATTAAACTTTGTTAAAAAGCAAGAGATTCATTAAGAGCTCTATGATAAATATGATGGATTATTCCTTATTTCTATGATTACTGAAATAAGGAATAAGTTATATATTTTTTGTCAACGCATACGAAATATTGTTTGAATGCCTAGTTTAGTTTACGTTTGTTTGTGTGTAAATGCACTTAATTTAAAAGACAACTAAAGACGAAAATTGAGAATACGGCTGAAGACGTCAAAATTTTCTGACACAATCTTCTCAACAAGAACATGTGTAGGCTTAACTGTACTACGATGTATGATCAAATTAAATCTTACATTCAGTCGCTTCTCTTTGTTTTGATATAACATGTTCATGATGTTTGCATCGTACATTCCATGTGTAGGCCTACTTTAACCAAAGCATTCAGTTATCGTATTCCTATCCATATGCCATATTGAACACATAACACGTGTTTAAAAGAGCAATTGAAATATTATTAAAATAACTAATTTCTGCTTAATAATTGAAAAAATAAACGACAGTAATTTTTAGTAAATTAATGCTACATATAATTAATAGAATTTGACTACTGCTACAGTTATGATTAGTTACTTTTAGATAGCAATAATATGAAATTTTAGAAATTAAGTTATAAGAGATATTATAATTTCTGTTATAATTTCTCATTAAATTTTCTGATTATATCATGCGAGCATACAAATGCGTGATGGTCTTGTCTCTAAAAAAATCATGTGTACAAAAGAATAGAAATATTTAATATATTTTGGATATCATTTAATGACAGATTCTCAGGCCCCGTCTCTAAGTTGCAACAAGTTAGCGAAACGTTTATATCCGGAGGATATAAGACAGGGATCTGTGCGAGTGAGTAAAGCTCAGAAAACCGACCACCTTGCAAAAAAGCTTTCGTAATAATTAATACTTAATAATTAATATTTAATTATAAGCTTCGTAATAATTATTATTAAATTATGATAAACATATTTTTCATTGTTCTCATCTTGAAATCGATAATTCATATGCTAACTACCTTGTTGCTGTTATTTACGGAAAACAGATAATAGACATTATTAATTGCAGTTGGTGTTCTAGCGATATTGATTAAATAATCGTTATTAACCGTTAATAAATTGTCTATTGTGACAATAATTGTGTCACGCGACAATATCGTAGACCTAAATGTTCTACAAAAACCACAGTAATTAGCTTTCTATGCAAACACTGAAATTCATAATATTACACATTTCAATAGATGACAGCCGCTCTTTATTCGTAGTACAAAAAAGCAATTAGCTCTATTGTACGTAATTTAAGTATTGTATTTCACAGAAATTGAAGTTTATGATAAACAACTTCAATGAGTATATCGTATGCATAATTCAGAGTAATTATTTAAGGAGTTATCTATTGATTTATTACTTTTTATACTTAGTTAAATTATATTATTATTTGTGCATTGCATTATTACTGATCTGTCCTTGAAAGAAAAATGTAAATATTTTCAATTTAAGTTAATAAATGTGAAACATGCCACAGTTAAATGTTATAATTCGTTGCAATAGTTATGTTGCAAATTTCTGAATGATAATCTTTGCACATTTGTTAAAAATCTAATAAACAGTTTTCTGAGCCATTGTCATTAATCATACATTTGCATGCATTTATAGTTAAAGCTACGAATGGAATGTATTACTAATAAGGGTCAGTATTTATAATGATAGACTAACTTGTTAGAAATTAATAGGCATATATTTCAAGACCGTCCATGGATGGAATCGAGTCCTTAAAATGCAAAAATTTGCAAGTTAACATAACATTATTAAGTAGGATTACTCCTACTATGTAAATTATAGAAAGCAACCGTTGATAAAGCAATCATTTGTAATATACTACAAGTTAAGACCAGTCCAGGGACGGGCCTAATTCAAATCTTTTAACGAGTTTGAATTTTATATCTAAATGCATTTTAAGGTTATTAAGTTTTTACGTAAAGACCTAAAATTGCAATTTAACCAAGCATTGAAATAGAGCAGTTTAGAATTTTTTTGAATTTCTGTTAAATATTTGCTGATTTTTTTTAAAACGTCTATTGTTTCTCATCGCACCTGTAGATAAAATGGATAAGAAAATAGCCTTTGTCAAATGTAATGTGCGATTAGATTTTTAATAAAAATTTACTGTTGCTGCCATGTAGGAAAGATTCCTACAGTAGTCGAGATTCCCATAAGGGGAGATTTCTAGAAGCAAGATTCCCAGTAGGCGATATTCTCAGTAGGCAAGAATTGATATGCGAGATCGTAATAGGTGAGTTATTTAGTAGACGAGCTGACTAAAGCTGAGAACAAATAATGAAATGTATTTTTTTCATAGTTATAGAGTAATAAAAGAAGCTTATGTTTGCCTATCGATGTCACTATTTAGGATTAATAGATCCTCGTAGGTCCCTGATTTAACGCTTATTAGGTCACTCCTGATAAAATACAAGATATGGCAATGTTTTTTATAATTCGGTCAAGGATTGTTGAACAAGTTCACAATCACACGCACATACACACACACACACACACACCTACACATACACATAAACACACGCCCACACAACTTAGACAAGCTGAATATGTGTTGAGATACTGTTTTTTATTTTCTGTCAAACAATTCACAGAACACGCTTTCGTGTCACTTTATATTTATATGTCCGCTGAGATTTGACTCAGAAACAAACAACAGGTCGTTGTTTAAAAATTTCGTTTCGTGACAAATGTCTCACTAAGCTTAACATTCATCATGAGACGATTAGGTCTTTGGCCAAACATTCACTGTTCTCATTGACTGTAATCTCGCTCATTTCATTTTGTTTAGCCTCTATATACATGCAACTCAACTGAAATACAATTACTTGGAGTAACGCATAATAATTACAGTTGACTGTTTGAGTAATGCGAGTTGAAAATGTGCAAGTAGCGTATTATCCGTGATTAATGGTTCATTAAAGCAATAGTCTTAGAAAATAATAGAGCTTGTTTGTTTTATGCAAAGCACTTTCTAGGCTAAAAGCTTACATTCTTTTGTTACGCAGTTCTATTATTGGTTCCAAGAAAATCAATATTTAAAATAATTATTAATATCCCTATGTTGTGAAGTGAACTAATTAAGAATGTTTGTCATTATAAACGACTTATGAGAACCAACTACTTATCTATTTATGAAAACCAACTAATTATCTATTGTTTTTCAATATAATGAGTACATGTTTTGTTTCCAACTACACAAATGTTTTTCTTTGCCTACTATAAAGAGATCAGTAAACAGAAGATAAATACTGTAACTACTATTATAACTGTAACTGTTACAACATAATTCTTTAAACATAATTCTTAAACGTTTTAATATATTTATTTGATCATAAGCAAATACAAAAATTACTTTTTATGTTTCTATATATATAAATTATTTTTTTCTGAAATATTATAAAGCACAAAGTAATTTTTGTTTATACTTATTTGTATATTTTTTAAGCATAAATTAGACAGAACAAAATTATAGCAAGTGTATATTCGAACTAAGGAAATCTAGTTGACTCGGCTTTTAATTTTTTTATATTCAGTTCTAAGTTTTAAATGCATTTTTTACACACAATAAATTAATATAGTAAATAATTATTCGCAATATATTCACTGTATTATTACAAGATTGTAAATTAATACGTGCACTATGAAAACTGAACACTGTACATTCGCAACAAATATTGAATTATATTTAAGAATTTGCAAATCTGAGCAATTTTATCACTCTCATGAGATTGTTGAGCAAAGAAAGAAAACACCGCAGCGTCACATTTCCGTAAAGCTATAACATATTATTCCATATTTTTCGGTTTGGTTTAGTAATGCTAGCGTGAATAATTTCTATACAATGAGAAACAGTTTTTAAGTTATGACTAAATTAATTTTTACATCAGTGCAACTATTTGTCGAATTTTAATGAAATAATATTTAACTAGATATTTATTAGAATATATACCTACTATTGTTGATGCTCAAACCTGTATCCTTCTTTATCATAGATTTGGACAGTGTTACAAATAGTTCAACATTAAACATAAAATTAAATATATTTCTGCTCCTGTTTTGGCGACAGAAATATGATGACATTTAATAAACAAACTAGAAATTACACTTCTGTAGCGTGTACTTGACCCTTGCAATGCTGATCATTATATTATACAACTTTTTCAGCATTGTATTTAATTTCAAAATAATTTAGTTAATCACTTAATTATTGTTTAAAAAAGGCTTTCTGTATTTGATAAAATAATTTAATTGCATTGAAATTAAACTGTGTCATAGGCATGTCTAGTTTTTCTTTGTTTGAAATTGACAGCTCTCATAATTGAGATAATTAAAATTCAGTTTTTAAAAGCGATATCTTATTTCAAAAGTTTGAAAAACGTTATGAAACTTTTCTTCTGTTTTATCTCTACTGGTTTATATTACCGTTTTTTTATTTCTTTAAAATACGTGCATACAAGAAAAACAATTATTTATAATTCAACTTTAAATTTTACATTTTGCAACTGATTCTTCGGCACGTTATATATTTTGCTATAAGTAAGGTCTCATGCTTCACTAGTAACCTTAATTTTTTACAAAGGTTTCCTCTTTTAATCGCGGTGTTATTTAAATGTTTCCTTATATAAATGTGACATAAAATAATAAAATAATTTTCTCTCAAGATGTTAGCGGTTTTAATGATACGGTTGAATTTGGCGTGAAACAACAATGTATACTCTATATTTTATATTTTACTGGAGGTTAAATTCGTCAGCTTGCATGCCGAAGTAATGCAGTTTCCGTAAAGCTTGGGGCGGTTAATTAAATTTATTACAACGTCTTGATGCAGCCTGTCTAAAAGATTTGAGTCTATCTCAAAGATGTTGCGTAAATTGACAGAATGCTTGGTCAATTACTCGTTTGAGGATCTTCAAAGCATTTTTTTACGGCTTGAGTAGGACTAGTGGTCACTTCGTAGTAATCAATTTGTAGTAGTCACTTTCATTCAACTATTGCTCGTCTAAAAGAAGCGTCTTAGAGCTTTTATTTTATTTCATTGCGAGAGGAAATTTTGTTTACCTTCACTTAAAACGTTACTACTAATTGTTGATAACTTGATTTAACTTTTTTGGATCATTTACATATTTTTTGCTCACTATTGTACTCTCAGCTCATAATGATTTTTAAAATGAACAAAGTTCTCAAATAATGATCCTCGAAATATCTAAGAAATAATTTATATGGAGAATATTTTGGCAGGATGCATTATCCCTCTCTCTGCTTCTTACCCGTTCATGGCTTTAAAATTCTTCTCTTCATGTTTTATTTTAAATCATTTCATCTTACAAGTAATAATTTTCTAACTTCGCAGAAACGAATTGAGTTATTATCACTCTTTACTCAACATAATTAATTATCAGATCTCAACGCCGCTATTTAACTTGAAGACAAGGCATATTTGTTCAGCACAACTGCCTGATCCGATCATTCAAATTAATAAGACAAGGCCATGTTTTGTTACTGTTTAGATAACAATATTTATAATAGTTGAGTATACTATAATAGCTGCTTTGAAGCAAATATTAGCAAAATACTATTTGGGAAAATTTGTGACATATATTATATATATAAAGCTCTTATTTTAAAGTAATTCATAAACCAAACAATACTTACTATATTCTATAATTAAACTTTTTTGTAACTTTTTTTAAAAATATCCATATCCGTAAAATTTATTAACTTTCAATTTATGTTGTCCACAACTAACATTTTTAACATTCGCTTTCACTGAGTAATACGGTAATTGTCTAGCAAATTAAAATGTTAACCCAGTACTGGTAGTACAGTAAAGATACATTTTGCTAGAAGTCGCAATAGTGGTAGGCTTATAGCTTAGTTTATACATTATTGAATTAATTGATTAAATTCAAGTATATTTTTAACCTGTTTATTGTACGTTGCAGTTCAATGAAAGCCAACGGAACACTGTTTCGTCACATTATTCTATACTTTACACAACGTAAAATCAAGTTGATTAAAACGATTAATTTTACTAATAAATTCTTCTGAAACGAATGATGGAGTGAAAGAAAATTTGCTCCCAGAAGGCGTCTTTATTCTAGAACACAATTTGTCAATGCCAAGAGAATTGTCCGATCATTGCACTAATATAAAGACACTCGCGTCACCGAGCAGTCTACACATCGACACTACTTAGCTGCGACTAGAGTTAAGCCTCGGTGAATCACAATAATAAGGCATCTCTCGTGCAAAGGTTTTTTAATGAAGTCTCTTGATCGTTTAAGCGACCTGACGATGTAGTGAAAGCTGTGAACAAGGATTAAATATGAAGGGATGTCTTTGAAGTCCGATCAATTTCTTTCAATCTTTTGTGTGTTGTAATCAACCTGTTAGCTTAAAAACATCCGGATTCCTCCCTGTATGGGTCCAGTTACACAACTTTTCTAGATTTGTGTTAACACTTTGTTCGATTGATACAATGGATAGAAATGCATTACACGCCGATACGAATGGAAGAAGCGGCCATGACACATCTACAATGATTTTGAAGCTATATAACGAAAAATATAAAAAAATGTCTTTAAAGTTGTGCAGGTAGGCCTACTACTTGTGAATACAATTATTACACTCAGAGACATGCGATCAAATTGACTCGACACATTGATTCCAAAAAGACACTGTGTAATTTCAAGCTCAGAAACGAATTAAACGAGCTATGTACTATCAGTGTGGTAATTAAAGACGGCCCTACGGATAAATCTGTCATAATAATGACAATTTTCTGGGTTTCAGAACATATCACACGCATGAATAATATTTTCAGAATTTTCAGAAAGTGTTTCAACAAACTGTTTATCTCAATGATTAGTATCTTTATTTTTTTCAGTAACGTTTAAATTATGACACTGTAAATAGGCACAGCATGCTTCAAGGTGTAATGAAATTTTGTCACTAACAATCATAAACACTATGCGATGTTAGATTTATTGTAAGGACAGTTTAATAACTTTAATTCTTATTAAAATCAAAATTATCACAGCTCCGGAAAATAAGAAATACATTCAACATCTATGATGTAATCAAGTGCCTCATTATAAGTTCTTATAGTTGATACATAATATAAAATTCAGCAGACAGTAATTAAAGATTAACGTTATCCCAGTCAACATTAAAGTCATCTCATATTTTCTGATTAAATATAAAATTAAATTGAATAATCAATCCTAGTGAACAACTGATATGAATATCAGCAATAACGAAACACTTGACTTCTTTGAACATTCGGGGCCTAACTGTACATACGATACCAGTGGATGGTGCGATCCATTAATTATTAGTCTCAGAGCCTTTGTGATCCTGGCAGATCTGTACTTGAGACCTGTCATCATTCTAGTTGGCATAGTCGGTAACGTTTTGTCCTTCATGGTTTTCTCGTCGACGTATCTACGACGAATGTCAAGCAGCATCTATCTCGCAGCACTAGCCATCTCAGATATCGGCTACCTCGTCAATCTGGGCTTCTCCTGGATGGGAAACTTCAACATTAACATCTGGAACAGTCACGGGTGGTGTCATTTCTTCGTCTACACGGCTTACGTAACTAGTTTTCTCTCGGTTTGGTATGTGGTGTGCTTCACTATGGAACGTTATCTGATAGTCTGTTTTCCTCTTCAACGTCAAATACTTTGTCGACCGCATCGCGCTAAAATTGTTGTCGTTTTACTCGCTGTCGTCGCGTTTGGACTTTACGGCTCGTCTGTCTTGACAGTGCACGTTGAAACACAACTTGATGGAACGCCATTCTGCTTTCTGCATCGTGAGCACACCGATTTGGCGACTGCCATCAGTAATATCGATACACTCGTAACTCTTGTCATTCCCGCGCTTGTTATTGTCGTTAGTAATGTGCGAATAGCGTACGCTCTGTCAAAGTTTTATAGGACTAGACGCGCTATAGACGCGACAGTAAGGCAGAGGATAGCGGTAGCGGGTAGCGTGCGAAGTAGTAGTAGTAGTAGCGCGCGGGCCGCTGTAGGCGCGGCTACTAACGGCCTAAGTAGCTCGTCGCTGGCTACGCGCAGCTTAGCCACTACAACAACCATCTACACAAACTCTTCGTATAATCGACTACAGATGAAAGTCACAAAGATGTTGCTCATTGTTTCTACTGTGTTTCTGGTTTATAACATTCCCAGTCACGTGATTCGTGTCTATGTATTTATCGCCGAGCTTATTTATCCCAGACAGTATCATCCGTCGGCTATTCTGACTTTAATGCTAAAACTTGCCATGTTGGTGTACTACGCCGGTTTTGCAACGAATTTCTTATTGTACAGCATATCAGGAAAGACATTTCGAAGGGCTTTTATTCGTATGTGTCACTGCTTTGGGCATCGATTTTCAAGTTTTTTTTACGCAAAGTTTTTAGCGGTGCGTTCGCGATCGAATTCTCAACCGAAAGCGGAAGTTCACTTTAGATTGAAGAGGCCAGAATGCGCGTATAACTAATTATATCTTTCAGGAAGACAGAACGCATTTAAGAGCTCAGAAAATTCTAGAAAAAAGTCGCCAATTGCTGGAAATAAAGCTAGATTTTTTCTAATTAGATTTTCTATTTATCTTAATTAAATTTAAAGAAATATGAAAATAAAAACTGCATGTAACTTTGGTCTTAGAATGATTGTCACAAGAAGGAGGGGGACTTACCACTATACTAATGCCTTTAAAACACTACTTTTTTTATTAAATATAATCGAATCGTAATTGTCTATGTATTGCTGTTTAAATTGAAATCTTACATAAATGATAAATGAACTATTAGAGTCGCATTTTTGAGTCTCGCTCTTAGTAAGCGGTCACCCTTAATAAGCGCTCCTAAATAAGCGCTCCCTTATGTACGCACCCTTCCGATGGTCGACCATTTGCGCGCGCTCGGATGATGGTAAACTATAAAATTGTATTAGTTAGTTAAGTTAAAATTTATTTAATTTAAGTTTTGCGAATTAAAATATCTAGTATCATAAATATTAGGATATTATTATAATATATATATATATATATATCTTTTAATTCGCTTAAAGAGCAGTACAAACATAATAAAAAGAAAAATAAACAATTAGATAGCATAGATAGGTAATATAGCAACATGTCACATCAATTAAATTATAAAACATTAAAATGTCAAAATAATGTCCAAACAGTCAAATATCACAAATAACAAAATTATAATACAGTAGATTCAAAATGGGAGAACATACTTTTCTTAAAATTAGCATTCGAACTCAAATAAGAAAACCCGTAACAATTACAAATTGAAATAAATTCATCATTAATGACGTTGTATATGCGATGATTTCCGTTTTTGTTTATCTTTTTTAAAAAGTCAACTTTTTTACATCAGCTGCAAGACGTAGAGGTAAATAACCCATATAAAATTGACACTGTGAAATTACTGTGAAATATGAATTATCTATCATATTACATATTATTATCTAATATGATAGATAATTCATATATTAGTAATATATGAATTATCTATCGTATTAGATAATAAACACTGTTTAATACAATTAAAGATGCTAAATATAATTAATAGTAGAAAAAATAAAAATATTGAGAGCATTTCATAACCATACGGATATTATATTTCCATGCGGATATCCAGTGCAGCATTGTGTATCATCGATGAAATGACAAAACAATCCAATCGTTTTGGCCAGTGATTTTGATTTACGGACATAATGTTTAGTATGCAAAGCTATAGTATTTTGAGGAAATTGTTAATACAGCCCGAAATTTTTATTTTTATAACTTTTAATCATGACAAATTTCTTTCAGTTTGTTATTGATATTTTATAACATTGTATGTTAAAAATGTACTTATAAGTGCTCACGAACATGGAAGAAACACCATAAACGTGTAAAGTAGATATAGAATACAACCTTATTAATCAAATTAGGCTTATTACCTCTGGATGGGTCGTTTCTATTTGAATTCAGAAAACTTTATGTATGATTCAGGAATGAGTAGCAAGTCTTCAGATTTGATTCCTTTGGAAAAACCTGTGAGCCATCATCCAACAGAAGCCCAGAGTTTATGGTTGTGAAATAAAAACGATAATTTATAATATAAGACAAAATAAGATTTCACGATACAGAATTCGTTCGGACAAACCAAAAACTTGTTGATTCTACGGCATTGTGAGTTAATAAGCTTCTAAATGCAAAAGAGTGACGGACATATTTGGTACTCATTTTGTAAAAAAAAGGTAGCAACAATAAAAAAATTGACCGTTTATGATAAAATGATTTATATTTATTGTAAGAAAGCTTGTCCCAATTAGTCGCGTAATACTAATAATTTCTCATAGCATATGGTATTATAGATGAATACTGATGTTTTAAACAAGAACTTGAAGTTATAATTATGAATCGAAGAAAGAAAGGTAGGTCTATTATATACCGGGTGACTAAACAAGCCCCGCATGACAACAGGTCGGCCTAAGAAAATAAGTCAAACATTACTTTTACTTTAAACAAATTTTTTAGCTTTTAAAAATGGCGATTCATGCAAGATCACACAAGGCCTTATATGACCTTATATAGGGTCATTTAAGGCTTTACATGATCATATATATAGTCATAAAAGGTGTCAAATAAGACCCTAAGGTTTGCATATTTGAGCATAGTTTATCAAATGATGTACACAAAGCTTGACGACTCAATCTGGTTTAATTTTCGACATCCAGTCGTAAAAGTGCTTTTTAAACAAAATCTCAACACGACACGCTGACAGGATTCATTAGTATGATTCAATTTACAAACGTAACTATGTGCTCGAAGATATTTTACATAATTCATTTTTGTAGTATAGCTTTAACTTTAACTTTACTTTTTTGTTGCTTTCTTTTGACGAAACAAATATTCATATTAGACCAAACAAAATAGTTGATGCACTGAGGAGTGTCACAAATTACTTAAGTCCATTACTTTTGTGTAGCAAATGGAGCCTGTTAATTCCTTGATTAATTTAGGCACGATACATTCCCTATAATTGCATAATGTCATTACTGCGGTAATTTGACTGATTCTAAGTAATGAATAAAACTAGAAACACTACGGCTGAATCATTAGCAACTCGATGCTCCACGGAAACATTACTCTTTGTATAGTTTGATGTTTAGAATTTCAGTACAACAAAATACTTACAATACACAGTATGTAAAATACTTACAAGCTATTTGTAAGTATTTTAAAATATCGCAATTATATACCTTAAATTCTATTTGATAAATTATATAATTATAATTGCATATATGCTCATATATAAGTATGATTAATTTATCGACAACATGAAAAAAACCTCGAGTAAAATCTAAACGTAGTTAAATGAACGGCGGTAGCTTGTCACTAATTATATCTTTCTGTGTCTGAAATTTCTATCAACTTTTGACACGCTCATTCAGTGGCGCAGCCACGGGATTGTTTGGGGTTGTTCAAACAACCCCACTTCAACACCCACGCAATTCGTACAAATTTAAAATGTCGAATTCATCTAATTTAAAATGTCGAGTGACTTCGCCTTAAAAAGTAAGGCTTTCATGAAGATTTCTTACACCTATTCTCTCGATAATGTAAACATTTAATGTCAATAAAAAAAGCTGATGTGACTCCTCTTATATCAAAATAATAGATCAGAACTCCCGTATCTTAAAAACTTGAATCCAACCGTCACATCAACTACACTGTATACACTGTCGATCATTTAGCGATGAGAATGTGGTTCAATTTTGAACATATAATTTTGCTTAACGTTAAGCAAAAACCAAACAAAGCATTCACAAAAATAATCATATCGCATAAATGTTGAACTATTGTTGAAATTTTAATTTTAAAATATATTATTTATGTAAGTTTTGAGATCTAATTGTAATTATTGAACAATGATGTAACCAGTTTTAACTTTTCGTCAAATTCTAACGTAACATATGTCTTCATAAAACCAACAACTTTATCCATCAATCACTAACATCGCCATAAAAATATACAAAACCTATAAAAGTCAATTGTTTTGTGAAGCCTAAATTAATTTCCACTAAAAAAATTGTAACTTCGTCGATAGTTGTTCAGTGGTGACAAACAAACACTGTAGTTAATAAGAATCCAATACTTATAGTCATTTTTTATCATTATTCGTAATCATTATTTTTAATTTTATTTGTCTATATTAAAAGAAACCTACAATTCAATACTCGGCAAATTTCTAAAAATCACAGATGATTCAATAAAAATTGCTCGATCAATTCTATAATATATAGACTTCCTAAAATTCACTCATTTCATCAGTCGCATCACGATTCACTAATAACATTTGTCTCTTGTTACATCACATAAGATTACGTCACATAATATCACTAGACACTGATCTCATCAAATCAGAAGAACATCTTGACTCCCGCGCACTATAGTAAACTGAAGCATCGCAAAACCACTGATGTCTAAGCACGTCTTACAATGTCTTCTTTCCTTATTAGATTACACAAAAACTGATTTATGAGCGTTACTGTATAGTTATTAACAAAGTCTGACATTATTGTATGACACAATGATTAAACATTGTCTATTTAAAAATAACTGAACTATATCAAAATGTATATTGCAAGCTATAACTCACGATTTCGCATTAAGTTGCAAGTTACAACGGATGCAGTGATTCATGATGTTTGGCGACATCATTGTTGATGAACGCTCGATAAAGCTACGAGTGAGTTGTGATCGAGTTCTCAGAGATATGATTGCTGGATTTTAAAACTAAATAACTTTTACTTCAATTTATATTTTGACAGTAGCAATTAGCGATGAAATATTTTTTACTATCAAAATTTATCATCTTACGTAACGGTAATGCAGAGATTGACAATACAGCCAATAGCCGACAAGTATTTTACCAAAATTTAATGAAATCAGCTTAAATCGTATCAATTAAATTAGCAACTTATTAACGAGTAAAACGAATAATTGAGATATTATAACAAGGTAAATTGTAAATCTTTATTTCTATTAAAGAGCTGTATCTACCTTGCTACAAGCTTCGACTTAAATAGTCATCTATTCAACCATTTAAAAAAATTAATTTGTTAGCAGAAATATCTCAAGTTTGATGATTTTTCAAAGCTTTCGGTAAAAAGAATTTAGAGTGAAGTAATAGTAACTAATGAAATAAAAAATCAATTCAAATAATGAACATATTGTTAGGCTCTGGGAAACGCCTTTTATATCTATTTAATATTTACACTCGCTAGAATAAATAATAGCAAAGGATCATTACAATGTAGCTTCATTTACTTTTTATCATCCATCAGTTAACTTTGTGCATCCATCTTATTATTGTTGTTACGAAATATGGTCTCATTTGACCCTTAAATGTTTAAATGCTGGCTAAATGTTAACCTTATGCTTAACATATGAGTAGGTTATCATTAGACTATCATTAAACATTAATATTTATATTTTTATTGTTATTGTTTAATATACACGGTTTACCAAAAGAAGATAAGTTGGCAGAAAGTCAAAGTAATGATGTAAGCACATAATATTTTGCCGGGATTGTTCCATAGTCCTGGTAGTTCCAATGGTTGATATGGGACAAATATTTGATAACTTTTTATTATAAGGCAATTGCTGAACTTTTACAATCTTGAAGATACGTTTTGAAGATAAAGTTTTTCGTACAAATTTTTGAACAAATAAAAATATAAAGTGAAAGTTGTTATTTACATGTCAAATTTTCTCCCCTACAAGTTGACAATATACTGAGAACAATTTTTTTTTGTTTTTGACTTGGTTATCGCAAAGTTGTAAGGGGTTGTTTTTCTGCCGCACTCTGTGT
>JAQIXG010003694.1:0-14271 GCA_034700105.1 Oconnorella tubifera | reverse complement strand
TTAAAATGAATGATTAATTTTTTATTAAAAACGAATGAGTAATTGAATACAAAAAGAGACAGTATTATCTATTATTACCCTTAGTCTGACATAAACTAAAGAATAATTAGTCAATCAACGATATATTCAATGTATTGCGACACCAGATCCGATTTATGAATGAAACAAAAGAGAAAATAATAGTGAAGGTAATGAAATACAGATGATATTGTATAAAAAGCAAAATGCATGAAGAGTAAAAATTTGGTTAATTATAGAACTAAAATTAAATAACTTGCAGTAGGCTAAAACAAATCTTATATATAAGGGAATCGAAAGTACTTCACAAATTTAGTATAAATTACGCTGAAATAAATAAAAAATAGAAATAGTAAAAAATGAAAATAGAATTATCTGAAAGTAGTAGAGATTTAATAATTGACGATTCTGCTGCTGCTCCTATGTACACTATAAAGTGTGTACATCGCTATACAGCAATGCAATTGATAAAATTTCAAACGTGCACAACAAATATTATTAGGCCTATACTATGTGGCGTAGCAGTCGTAACGGTAGCGCGTCTGACTCCATATGGGAAGGTTGCGGTTTTTAATATAGTTTGTCATATTAAAATGCCAGAAAGGTGTTATTTTTCAGCCGAATATAAATGAAGGATTATCCAAGTTTCAAGTTCTTTCATGACTATCTAATTGATTTCTTTTGATACAATCGGTTGACGTCACGAGAAAACAATATTCAAATACAATCATTCTTGCAGGTCAGGAGTATATATTGAGAAAAAGAGTAATTTTAACCAGTTAATGTCAATTTTTACAAGCTGTAGGTTACCGAAGACTATGATTTTATAACTTATTATAAGGTGACTCCCGATAAGATTCATGAGTTGGTCAAGTTTGATAAAAATCGGTCAAGAACTGTGAGAGTAGCTTACGATCATATGCATACATATGTGTGCACGATTGTTGCCAATTATGGATACAGATATTATAGAATAAATTTATAAATTTATATATTTTGTAAATGTAGACTATTTACTGTATATCTAAATTAACAGTATATAGTCTACATTTACAATGTAGACTATATACAGTATATCTAGATATATACTGTATATAGTCTAATGTATATAGTCTGTGTATATATCTAGATATACAGTATATAGTCTATATTTATCTACAGTCGGCCGGTAAGTAAAGGGTTAATATTATAATAACCAGAGTATCATACATTTACAGCCTTTTATGACTATAATATGTCAGTAATATAATATGACTATAATATGTTTTCTATTCTATATTGATTCGATACATTCGCGTGACGTCACTATAAAAAAACATTAAAATATATTCTCATTAATTAATACATAGTATTTCGTTATGTTTTCTATTTGATATAATCGCATGACGTCATGATGAAAAGATACTCAAATATTTTTTCTTCATGATATTATTGATGAATAAACTTGTCAAACTTAGGCATCTTATCGAGAGTTACCTAATAACCTATAAATCATTGACCTCCGTGACCTATAACCCTTAAAAAATAACGTTAAAGAGTATATAGGATCTTGCTTTATTCTTAATAATTACGATTTGTTATATCATTGTATCATTTTCTTATGACGTCATGCGATTGTCTCAAATGTATCAAATATAAAACAAAGAGTGCTGTAAATAGGACTGCTCTCGTGATTTCTAAATCATCTCTTCAATTATATATATCCATAGTTAGAAGACGGACTAAAAATTTGTCTTTCTATTGACGGGTTGCAACTACTGTACTAGGTTTACTCAAAATATAATTTAAAGTAAAACGTGGTCGAAAATTAGATTAGATTACTCGTCGTAACATGGGTTTATAAACTATTTGAATAGACTAGCGAATAAATCTGAAAATTACATTATGTATTCTTTCATTCATGGTCGCTTCGTTATTTCATTTTTTGTAATAAGAAATGGATATGGAAAATGTGCACGCAACCTAGGGCATCACAGCAAATGCTCAGTTTAAATAAAATAAATAACTTGAATAAGCGCATTTATACCGAAAAAAGCTCACACAGTGATACGGTTATACCTTAGTATCGTAATAAGAGTTAATTTTAGGGTTAGTGTTGGTCATATGGTTAGCGGGTTAGTTTTAGAGCCAGGATCACTATTAGGATTAGAGTTTTGTGCCAGATTTTTTTCCGTTTGCGCTGTTTTCCGTTTAAGATTTTGTGTGAAAGTTCTGAGTATGTGTGCATTTTTCATATAGATTTTTTACGTGTGCTCAGTATTTTAATAATACGTCAATTGTTGAAAAACTCGAAGAAATATATTTTGTAATTTTAATTCACTACTAAAATGGTAGAGATCGTTATGAGTGTTTAAAGTTTGCTATTAATAAACATTATTGAGTAAGGTCGTCAGTAAATTTTGAAGATTAATCATCGAAACATATTTCAGTCAGCGATATATAATCCCATCTATATACATATTTCGTTACTTATTATAATGGTCAGTATATACTGCATATTTCTTATGTAATTACTATTTAGGGCCTATCTATTAATGATAAACCAGTAAAATTAATTAATGAATAATTATTATACGGGCTAGCAGCTGTTATCAAGCTGCGATAATGCCCAGTTCTGCAAACGGTTTCCAAAGACCTTTATCTGTACTGATGTATTATTTATCTGTGTAATTGGTCAGTGGCCTAGTGTTACCAGTCTGTTGGTGTATTATTGCAATATCTGAGCATGCTTGTTCCACAGTTTCACGCGTAGTTCTACAGTGATGTTAGATGAACTCAACGCGTATCTCTGATCGATCGCATAAACTGATATCTCTCTGGCCTCTCCACTACATCGCGCACTGAGTCCATTGAACTGCTGGGCTTGCACCTACCCGCCAGCTACGAACTGCTGGGCTTGTCCTGCCCGCCAGCTATGCTCTTCCAACGTCAGCTTCTAGGCAACTATCCACTGCCAGCGTGTGAACCAGTGTTAGCTCCGGCCTACTGTGAGCGCTGAAGTGAAATCCACTTAGCGGATGAGCCGCGCTGCTATCTGACAGCTGCAGTTGATGATGAAGCAGTTTCTATTCCATCCTATGGATGTGTGCACAGCGGCCCCTGCTATACGGCCTATATTAATTCTATATACGGCTCTGAGACTTAACCGGACAAGATTGCACTGGATCTAATCCACATTTCCGGTGTTAGAGAAATTTTGTTGGATATTGACTGATAGATTTATGTACAGTAGTCAACTTTAGTCAACATTGATTAGATTATTAACTTATTGGAGACTGTTTGCTAAGACTAATGCTATAGTGATTATCTTACATGAGTAAGTAGGCTTTGTGTTTGATGCAATGCGGACTTTTAACGAAGAAATTTAAATATTGATGTAAAGTAATACATTGCGATGCCTATAGTTTAGGCATAGCAGAGTATTTTTCTACACGTTTTCAGTACTAAATTTAGTTTTGAGATTGTGCTCCGAGTCAGGCCTATCTCTTATGGGCATAGGCATAAAATGTGCTAACATTTAACATATAGTTCAATGTTAAACTATAGTTAACAGTTAATGATTATCTATTTAAATTATTAATTATATTTAATTTCTTATTTTGCTGTTTTGTAGTTTTATTGTGCTCAAATTGAAAATTAATAGCGCGCTATTTCTCTAACTTGCTCGATCATTTTAAATTGCCAGCAATGTCTGAGGCATCGTTCATATAATACGGTAATCCATGACGTTAAAATGAATCTAACATAACTAAAGGTATATGAATAAAGTAAAGTAATATGAATATAATTGATTCTGCCAATTCCTATAAACTTAAACTACGGTACAGTCTAGATTGTTTCACTGGTCTAATATAGGTCTACATACAGGGCCGGCCCTAGCCAAAATGGCGCCCTGGGCAAAGTATACATTTTGGCACCCTCTGAGGCTCTAACCTCACTTCACCCGTCACAATCCAATGATAGACCAGTCAGAACCTTATGATAACTAAATTAATAATTTATTATTATTTTAACTATTAAACCCTTCATAATTCTGTGAATGATAGAAACGTTTAGAATTATCGACAAAAAGACACGAAATATTGTAAAAAAAATTATTGATCGCTTTTAGAAGTCCACTTTTACTGAAAAATACCTTCTGGCATTGTTTCTTGCAAAATTACTTATAATATCCCCGCAATCTAATGGTTGGGGATATTCTTTTTTTCTCAATAGACATCATAACCAGAGCTATAAGTCTCTCGTGTGTCATAGAGGCCCGCAGATAAGTTTTTCTTTGTTTCAACTTTGAAAAACTTTTTTAGCCAGTGGCCACACTGACTGGAATAGTTTGGAATGCAAGAACAAATAGTTTGGAAAAGGTTTTAAGTAACAAGTTGATTTTATAAATTGAAGAACTTGCCAAGGCGTTTTTTCTCAGGCAATTTGCAAGACATTAACATTAATTCATCACATAATTTATTTACAATCAACATCGCAGCTGTCGCCGTCAGTGAGTAGGATGTGCATTGTCATTGGATGTGCAAGTCATGCAGATAGTTTTCATTGTGCTTGAAACAAGGGACTAATAAAGTGACAGAAACAGAAAACACATTTTTTGTGAAAATGGCGCCCCCTAGAATGTGACGCCCCAGGCAACTAACTGCCTGCTTTACCTATGCCTAAGGCCGGCACTGTCTACATAAAGTCTTTTACAGCTTACACTACTTATACCGTTTTATTGCTTAAAATAAAAAAGATAAGCGTTTATTGGTAACAAGTATTATCACAAATATCTCGTGCTAAAATAATTCAATATTAAACTCTAACTTTACTAAATAATATCAAAACTAGTTCCAATTTTAAAAGTGAATACTAAACATGTTGCTGTGCATTCCATGTAAAATTAAGATGTATCCACCATAACAAAAATGCAAATTTGCCTGAAAAATACGATGTTGATGAATATAACTTCAGAAATTTCTAAATTTATAGAATTGTGTCCAATTTTAATATAAAAATATTGTTTGTTTTGATTATTTTCTGCGCGCTAAGAGTTGTAAATTTGTTTTATAATGTAGCACACTATATGTATTCGCATCAGCTTTTGATATTCAGATGCTTGTCACCGTAGCTTCAATTTTTTTCAAAGAATCTATTGAATCTAGATTCAATAAATTGAAAATGGTAATTGAATTAATTGATGAATACATATGGAAGACGGAACGAAATGACGAACCGGGTGAACGCCCGGGAGGTTTTACGACCGAGGGATTGTTAGCAGAATATAGACGAGCGACTCAGAGACTGTTTATGCATGGTAGGATGAGACAGGGAGCGTGCAGGATGATTTGATAAAGAATGATTGAGTTGTCCTGTAAAAAGCAAGAGAAAAAGTACTCATCTATCATAGTAGTCATTTCTTATCAGTAGCAATCGATTAATGATTTTGCAGTGATTTTTACTCCTGAAATTGTATTACTATATCTACAATATATATTCATTATATTTAAAAAATTTGTCGAAGCTGAGCATTATTTGTTATCACAGATCTACCGTTGTTTAAATCTTTAAACTAGATAATGTTTTATTATATAGGTCAAAGTGTATTCGTTGTTTGACATTATATTTGGTTATATTTCTATTGCATTATTCAACATTTAAAACGTATTTAATTTAAGATTTAGAGAATGTTTATTATGAGAATTATGTAAATTAACGAAAAGTCGTTGTTATTTACAGACTGTTAGTTTAAATATAGTATATTTGTTATGCATTACGAGAAATAATAAATTCAACAGAGTAGTGATTGGAATGATTGGACTATCTACTGTAGATAGTCCGATAATATAAAACTTATCTATCCCACTGTTTCCGCATTATGTTACAAGTGTTTTTCGAGTGTTTTTCGTTTATTAATATGCAGTGTCAGTCTCAGAGCAAAGACACGTACAGTCATAACACAACCCGCTATGTTTTTATATTCACTCTAGCGGTCGTGCTATATATGCATATACGGCGAATTATAAAAGCATGATACACAATTATGTAGGCTACATAAATACTATTGGCTATATTAATTTCATTTCATTTGAATATCAATATCAAACTGCTTGATTTGTTGGTATGGCAGTTTTAGAGGCTATTATCAGATCTAATGAATTTTAGAGTGAACAACAGAAAACCAAAAACGATAACTGGTTGCACATGCATCTAGCTGAAACCCGCGAAAAATCATGGAAATGTATAATCTAATCCTAATTCTAACCATAGCACAAACCTATTCATAATTATAACCATTACCTTAACACCACTCTTAATCCTAACAATAACCCTAAGAAAGGAAAAGAAAAGACAGATTGTTCACCACCGTCAGGACTCGATCTCAAATTTAGACATAGATCGGGAATCTCCAAACTGGAATATACCGCAATTTTGGGCGAGGGGGTAGGTAACAATTGAGTTTAACAGAAAATCTAAAATTATATTTTTATATTTAATATTTATATTATAATATTATTATAACATAAATATTATAATAATATTATAATATTTATATTATTTACTGAAATGTAGTCAACATGCTATTGTGCGCGTCATTGACATCATCTGTCAAATGGCATCGATATATTTTGGACGTATACCCTACTTCATTGTTGCGACAGAGTAGGCATATATCATATGTCAAGCGGCATCGATATATTTTGGACGTATACCCTACTTCATTGTTGCGACAGAGTAGGCATATATCTTGTAGATATACATGTTAACGGACTTAACCTTACGATTTACTATCCTTGATGAATCTCTGCATCTGCGCGCACAGCTGTTATCAACGGTAGGCCTACAGACAGTGTTAAGATTGTATAAAAGAATTAAATATTTTTCAGAAAATATCTTGTAGACCTACATTATATGTTGCTCCCTTTTGAGAACAATTAGTTTTGTTCAAACTTATATCTTCTTGCTCTGAGATTTCCTATTTCTATATGAATATAATTATCTAAAGAAATTATGCTAAGCGTCAAGTACTCAGAAAACGTTTTCTTTATAAGCGTATTTAATTATTGAAGTTATTTAGAACCAGCCTGCTCACGCCAGTAGATTTCTCATATATAAGAGATCTACAACATGTGAAGTTGCTAAAGTTATGAAAAAACTGGAAAACTTCACTCATCAGGAATATTTGCTGCTTCAGAATTCGCGATTTAAAACGCAATTGACTGTTTTTTTAAATATTGGATTTTAAAATATTAAAATGAAACAGCTTCATCAGTCGATGCCATCTTATCATTTACGTCAAACTAGAACCTCATCAAGTCGATAATCTTTCTAATGAATTGTTTGTTGGCATACATAATGACTGATTAAGTTTGATAAATAACATGTATGGAAGCGTTATTTAACTTCAGAATAAAAAACCAAGTAAATCCGTAAACTATGTTAATTATTTGTTTACGACCCCCTTATTTTTTATCGACATCACAATTTTTATGCTCATGAGCATTATTAATAATTGTTTACGATTATGAGACAAGTACAGTATACATTGAACCCCCGTGTGCCGTTTTGATAAGAAACTAAAATAAAACAATTTATTATTAAAAGTATTAGCAACATTGTTCAAGTAAATGAGAGGTGAGCTCTTTGTACAAAAGAATTGATTCAAGTTTACATCAATTAAGTCAGTTATGTTCTAGTTTATTGTATTTATATAAACATTGTACGAGGAGGCATCTCTACGCTCTGTTCTCTGTTTAACTTAATTCTTTTTCAACATCTGCATAAGTGTAGTCAGACTATAGGCCGGAACCCACTAGTGCGCGATTTTCACGCAGCTTTCTCTGCGTTGCGCAAAAAACGCGCAGCGATCGCTATGTATACTTAAGTGTAGGTCATCACCCCACAGCTCCGTCTTTTTCACGCAACGTGCGAGCACGCAACGCTCGCCCGTCGTTAATAGAAACTCGACCGATTTTCGACGGACGACGCAGCGCGTGGCTGCGTGTTTAGTAGCATTTAACCAATGACATTTGTGTATTGAATTATATGTCAATCAACGCATGGATAATTATTAATATCTATAATAAAGCACCGCCCAATGTCTATCATTTGCCATTGGTCCGTCCGCGTCGTTGCGTCGAAATGACGGATCAGTGGGGTCCAAAAGCTTCTACGTGATGACGGACGTGCACGCAACGCATCACGCAGCGCAATGCATCACTTCGCGCAACGCACTAGTGGGTTTCGGCCTTAAAACTATCTCATTGTCATGTTATACCAGAACCGCATAAAGGTTTATTTAAATATTTTATTGAATGTCATTGAATACTGTTACAAGATTAATTGTATAAACCATATCATATGAACACTGGCTATGAACTTATGATATATGGAGAAGTTTCACGATAATATGTTAAAATTCTATTTGGCAATTTTACAATGAATTTGAAGAAGACTTAAAACAGACTCGACTACAAATAGGAGCAATGCTACAAATTCTTAGTATATAACGTAGAACATTTAGTAACGCTTAACGTAAGCGTATATAACGCTTACATTAAATGTTATTATTTTGCATTATTAAATCTTTCACGTTTCGTGTTCAGAATCACATTATTAAATATTTGATGCATAATGTAGTCATTATGCATCAAATATCTATTGCGTATTTCATAAATTATATTAGTATACAATCAATCTGCAAACTCGTATCCTTTTAAGAACTAATGTGCCTATAATTTTTAGAGAACGAGTAACTAATAGCTTAATTAAATTCGGCAAAGAGACATGCATGGTGAAGTCAAAAATTGTATTAGTGTGTCATTAGCTAAGATTACAAAATGCCAAAACATGTAAAGATTTCGGCCTAAGTCGATTCATTCTTCGAATCGTACTACACACTGTAAATCATATTAACCTCAACATATCCTCTGCTTATCCAAAATTTAGAAGAAACCTGACAGAAATTTCTGTTCTGTGGAAAAATGTATATCACTTGCTCTGCGTGCTGACTGCTGTTTAGAAACTTGATGCTATCGGCAAAACTTTATGCCTTACTGCTGTGTAGCTGATATAGCAGCCTATTTTCACTGTTGGTAAATTATTTGGTTAATTTAGTTTATAATAATATCATTTAATACAAATATATTTGGTATACCACTCCATCCTGTTAGTTTCATTCTGGTTTCTAAATGAATAAAAGATACTGGTTAGTAATAAATTGATTTTAGTTATCAAGTACAAGTTTTTTTGCAGTATGAGTTATTTTATTGTCGGTTATAGACTAACTAAATATTTAGTTAGTCTTTAATAGTAGTTTCGGTTTATGAAATTTTATGCTAACTGTGAAAAATTCATATTAATTCTATTTGCCATCAGATATGCATGTCATCATCTCAATTTACATTTAGTGCAATAATCAGTTGAATATTTTTTTATCATTCATAATTATGACACCCTCTTTTTATAAACTCAGTGTTAACGAGTTTTACTTCTTACCAGTGAATACAGATACAATTTTTATTTCAAAGTACCAGAAGTCTTTATATAATTTTTGAACGATCTATTACTTTATAAAACAATGAGTATAAATTATTCTGATCACCATTATTGCAAGACGTGTCACTTTCGAACTCTATTAGAATGCAATATATAGTATTGAAGATCAAATGTAGGTAGATTTTATTTTTCCTGCATTAAATCAAGCTCTGAATTTCTTGAGTCCATTTGTGAACAATGACTGCTTTTGACAGTAGGCCTTCTAGAAGTCTATTTCTTTTGTCTAATTGACTGCAGCTTCTTTGGATAATATCACTGTGAGACTAAACTACACAATATTACGTTTTTATTATAAATGATTATTTGTTTAAAGGTGATCATATTTGCAAGTTATGATGAGCGCCATTCCGAGTTCCACTCACAGTCATCGTCCCTCAGGTTACAGCTCGGCTGGGTCAAGAACTTCAGCTTTACAGCCAGTTCTTGAGTCTCTGCCGTCTGCAGGCAGCTCGCACTCCCATCGAGCGCGGTCCAAGGTAATTTTATATGATATTATGAAATTTTTCTGTTCATAAATTTTCAAGTTCTTAAAGTTTGTATATATCATATAAACAACACTGACATTTGATCTACTACGACATTAATGTTAGAGTTTGGGAAAGGATTAAAGCTAGTGTAAGTAAGGGTTCTGGCTAGGCTTAGGATTGAAGTTAGGGCTAGGGTAGGACTAAGGTTAGGGTACACTAAATAATGTTAGATATAGTGTTTTAGATAAAAGTCTATGTATGTTTTTGCGGAACTTTATAATTACCCATCGCAACATACAGTAAATGGACATCATTAGATTTATATGATCTGATGTTACAGGACTTGGTCTGTTGTTGCCTGATCATATTTTGTACAATGTAACATTAAAAGTCAAATAAATAGTGTTTAATTGTCACAATAATATCTTAATATTTTTTATAGTATTCGAGTATATTAGTTATTCACTCAATTGTCAGATCCCATGAAATTCATTTAAAATATAGTTTCTAAAACAAGGCTGTATCTTACATTTTTGGTATCAAACATTATATCAAAGATATGGAAATAATAAGACTGGTGCTTATCTAAAATATTTCAGTTTCCTCAATACTGTCTAATATATCTCTTTCCGCTTTCTTCTATAAATTTGCTCATATGGATAATTAAGATTAGCTAAACTTTGCTGGATAGCTGCAAAAGTTATCAAACTGTAATCTGACACTTCATTATCTCCATCTCTCTGTCCTGCTCTGTGTATCCTACTCTTTGCTCACTTATTTTTCACATCTTCTTGTACTCCATGTTCTTCTTCTTCTTATTTGTTTCTTCTTCTATCAAGTCACTTCCTGAGTAGATAATCTTTCTAACGCTTCAATATCAGTCGGTCGATTCGCTTCACTGCTTGCTTTCATTCTATAAGCAATAATGATTCAGTCCTGGTTCATTTCTCTTCTTATGCACTCATTATTGCTCAATATACTTCAGATACTGAAGTTGTGATGAAATGAATTCATTTTATCTTCTGATAAGCCTGTACTATAATTTAGAATGCAATTCTGATGCCTATTCATTTGTATTCATTATACTTGCAAGTTTCAGTTTATGAACTATATTTTCCTTGAGATTTGAGGTGAACTTTACTACATCTACACTCTGCAGTCTATTATTCAGTTTTTAAATCTATAGGTTCAGTAGCTTTTATGTTTTGTGTAATTTTTTTAAATTTTAATCGTTTGCAAGTCTTTGCATTGCTAAACTGTAAAGATATTCAAATACTATGAAACTGTTGTTATTTTGCTTAAATATCAACACGTTGTATACAAACAATGCGATATTACTAATTTGTTAACTACACAAATGTAATACTTAATATTATATTATGTAGACTAAAATTTTTAACACTTATAATGTCTTTCAGTCTTATTTTAAGTATTTATTAGTGTTATTTTGATACTTTTATATTAACTTCTCTATTTAGCATTCTACTTCCGGTGATGGTTCTACGACTCACGTGTCATCGTCACGAAGTAGAGGAATAGATGAACCGCACATCGGGAAATACCGACTCGGTAAAACGATAGGAAAGGGAAACTTTGCCAAAGTGAAGCTAGCGAGGCATATACCAACAGGACGAGAGGTGAATGCATATTTATTTTGTTATATTTTCAATCGTTGCACTTGAACCGAAATCTATTGGATTTTAAAATGTAACTTCTTTCTTTTTTTTGTTGGCGCGATGAATTGAAAAATAAATGTAATCTTTTACCTCTTATATTTTATATGTTTTGTTGCGTTTTTGTATCCAGAAGAGTTAGGTTTTTATAGGAATAATGTATATTGTATACATTTTACTTTATTTCAGTTTTCATTCATTTTTTTGCAGTGGTATATTATTGTTTATTTTTCTGGAAGTTTTGTTGGTAATTAGTGAAGGTACAGCGTGTAATTTTTATTGTCATCTAATTTGCGATGTTAGTTTTTAAGTAAAAATTGTTAGAATTTTATATTATTTTTAAACTATTTAAAAATATTTACAGTTTACTCAGTTTGCAGCAAATTGATGCATTTTTGTATTTTACTAGTGTGCAATTAAAATCATTGACAAATCTCAGTTGAATCATCAAAGTCTACCTAAGGTTAGAAATTTATTCACTAATTGATGTTGTAGTAGGTCGCTATATTATAATATGCAATATAGGATCTAATTTTATAAGAATAATACTAATAATGCTGGCTAGATATTTTATGGGTTTAGATATTGATTGCAGTACTTATTTGTTTAGTTCCCTAACAATGATGTTAGTATTTAAGTATATTGATTTCATATAGTACTGTCTTATCATGCTGTGTCTATATAGCTGGAATATTGCAACATTTTTTAATATTAAATATATTACTAATTTTACTAAATATAATGATTTTTTATCTAGTGTATAATTTATATGCAGCTTAATATAGTTTATTATTATATGCAGGTTGGTACAGATATCCATGAATGATTAATTGCTCTTTAAATTTTTTTTTTTTTAGATTATATAACCACTTATGCTTTGTATAGAGCAGGCAGTGTTGGAATAATTCTGAATAATGAGTCATTTTCTGAATAACAATTCATTTTTAATGGAACAATTGTTATTATGGTGACCTTATGTGTATATCGGTGTGATAAATTGATGTGTCATACTATTTGTATCTATAGGTCTTCAGAGAGATGAAAATAATGAAGCTGCTAGATCATCCAAATATTGGTGAATTTTTTACAATAATTTATATTGAGTATGCAAGGATCAATATTATCTTCCATTTCACAGCAAATAGGCATTGCGATCACTTTGCTATGATTAAAAATACAGAAGTTTGTAATTTATTTGATGAATGGCAATTAAGAGTAAATAAAGTTCATCAGTATTGATTATAAATAAGAATTATCATCAAGAACTGTTTAACTATCCATGCTCTTACGATAAATTGATAAATATGAAATATCTGTTGAAATTTATGCTGTACTTTTTTAATGATTTTATTTGTAAACTATCTTTCTTGTTATAATGTTTTTATTAACTTGAGTAATATTTTTGCTCAATATGTATGCAGTATTAGCTATTTTACTACATTAATTGTTGCAGTTAAGCTGTACGAAGTCATAGAAACTGAAAAAACTCTTTATCTGATAATGGAATATGCAAGTGGAGGCATGTATTCAATTAGATTTCACTGCATAATTTTTCCATATCTGAAATTATTAGATTATGTTCGATTTTAGTTTGAATATAATTATTTAATATAATTGCATTAGATTATGTACTAAATTTTAGATATTACGGGATAACTGATTATTATTTTGAAATCTATGTTCAATATTTAGTTTTAATATAAAATAATAAGATTAGGTAGCCAGTTTGATAAAAAATAAAAATTCTGGTAGTTTATCTAATGTGATTATATAAGGTGCTTTCAGTTGGTAGATAAAATTATTTGTATATATATCGTTTTATCGGTAAAAATTGAGAGCAATCTTTGAGATTACTGAAAAAATGAAATAAAACAATTTAATATATGATAGTCATGATAGTTATTAAGTTAACTTAGAAGATCATTGTTCTAATATTAAAACTTTACTTTACACTACAGTTTAAGTTACAAAATTTATTATTGGATTTGTAGTATTTTACTCCTTGTGTTTTGTCATGTTAGGTGAAGTGTTTGATTATTTGGTAGCACATGGTAGAATGAAAGAAAAAGAAGCAAGAATGAAGTTTAGACAGGTCAGGGTTACTCTCTTGATATACAATATTTAAAATATTTAATTAACGTGCGTTATATGTCATGTATATAATTTCATATATAACTTATAATACATATTTATGTATACTTTACACAAGCTTAAAATCACAACGAATTTAGTAGATTTACTATAAAAAATTAATAAAAAATAATTCTATTTAATAGTTAATTTAGATATAAAGTCATGATTTTCTTACAAATTCTAATTAATATAATAAGATAAGATATATAGTATATATAACCTAAACATTTAGTAATATAATATATTAAGCTAGTCTATCTCAATCTCCTTCTCTCTCGTACTATAGTCTTTATCTAATACAGCTTGACGCCTTTCTTGGCCGACAACTGTACGATTTTAACTTTGCACCTCTCGCAACTTCCCCATACCTGAAAGAAATAATATCAATTAATACTTAGCGAGTGCCTCTACTCAGTTCCTCCTTTCCCCACTTGTTTAGT
>JAQIXG010003693.1:0-14274 GCA_034700105.1 Oconnorella tubifera | reverse complement strand
GGTGGTCTGGTATAAAAATAAAAATAAATCGCCCCCCCCCCTCCCCCTACTGAATCCGCCACTGGAGTTAATTCAAATCATTTTTTAATGATGCCATGTTTAGGTTAATACATTTTATTATAAAATCGTTTGCAAACTCTGCACCCAACATTTTTCTTTTAAACTTTCCACAAATTCCTGGTAACGATTAAAAAACATAATATTCCTTCTCAAAAAATAACTTGATCAAATTTTAACTTCCACTCATTACGGGCGCTTTATTGTTGTTGTGCGGTATGTGCCTAAACAAATAGGGATTAACCCTATAATTGATTTCAATCAATATATGCAGTGTACTGTATGCCTTTGAGATATTATATACTGATCATAATCTAGGTGAATTCATTAAAAGCCCAGAGGGTTGCAGAGAATCGTATTATAATGTTGACAATTTACATTGTTCTGTAGACCTCTAAAATAGGCCATATGAATGATCCATGTACATTGATCGTATCATTATCATCATCAATAGGCATTTTGTACAGTGTTCATGAAGCACGTTGATTTAGACAATAAAATTTGATAAGTTAATAAAAAGCGCTCGCGGGTATGTTTAGAACAAGACATGATAATTTGGCGTGAGAGTCAGAGAGGTAGGCCTACATCACTGTCAATGTCAACAGAGCTCGATACACGAGCATGACAAGATCCCTTCACATTTTATATTTTACATATTATTATAACAGTACACAGCAAATCTTGATCAAAAGAAATGTTATCAGACATCAAGGTTTCTTCGAGGCTGTATGAAAATATACAATTACTTTAAATACGTATTCATTTAATTAATAATACAAATTAATAATCAGTCAATTAATAGCAAGTATTACTACGATTTTCCAAACAGCAAAAGAAATCTATGGCATATAAAGTATACAGAATGAAATTTCATTCTATTGATAGAACTTTAAATCAAATTTTAAAGTTTAACTTAAACTGCAGATATTTAGTTTTTAGTTAACAATAATGATCACCCCTTGGTTGATTCAGAATATAATGAAGTTGTCACCACAGTGATGTTTAAACAATGACCCTTTTGTCTATAAAAGTCCGCGCTTAGGTTGTCATCAGTTTTAGTAGTTCTGTTAGTGTGTACTGATCATTGTCATGCAGGATTGGAGCTTTGACGAGGGTTTCATTTAATCAGTCATAACTTATATAAAATTAAACAGTAATAAGCTTAGTATAGGTACAATTGTAAACTAGGCAATGGCTACAGAGTGAGTTGAATTCTATAGGTAAAGACCGATAAAGTATCAATAAAAAAAATATTTTATAATAATTATACGACGATCTAGTGCATAGCCTACTTAACGTTCAAATAGAATGTTCAAATTAAAACTTATTTCACATTTTTATGTGTATAAATTTAATTATGTTATCGTGAATTTAGCATACTATTTGTTAAGGTTACTTTATATTGAATAGACTATTACCAACAGACTTAACTAATCTAGGATTTAGAATCCGGAGAAATTTTATCTGTCAATTATAGAATCGTGACACAGTTGTCCATAAAAGACGTCCGCAGATCATACCTATTTTTCTACCCCTCTCTCCTTTGTCGAATGCACTTATTCAGAATTTGTTACTGGTCACTCATCAAAATACCAACCAAGTTATTACCAAGTACTTACTAAGTAATGACGAAGTAACAATCAAGTATCAACTAAATAAAACCAAGTACTAACCACATAGTTACAAAAAACGACGGTCACTTCTCTCACACAATGTACCTTAATACAAATAACCAAAATCAAATTCATTTAAAACTTCGGATTAAATTAAATGCTGTCACCCGACAGAAAGCTAAATTTGATAAGTCTTGCTCAACAAGGCGTACTGTAGCCTGTCAATCAGGCTTCGATGCGCGGCAACGAAGGCCATGGAGCGATTTGATTCTTTCTGCAGCTCTCATATATAAAACTCGAATAAAGTTTTTGACTTCCTTTAGTTTGCATTGTTGCACTGACAATACTATTCCTGTGCATGTTCTTATATATGGTCTCAAAAAATACAGATATTTTAGTAACAATGTTAACGAGTAGAAAGTACAGAAATGTTTCAGAAGCTCTGAATTCAGTGAAAGCGTAGTGGTGACTGCTGGAACCGACCGTCATTGCCCTCATCACAAAACAGGCAATGTATTGTCTACCCACCATAGTTGTTCCACACGTGCGAAACGCACTTTATATCTGATGAAAAGTGCACGCACTTTAGCGCACTTTATTTTAATTTATCATTAACGCACTTATTAACGCACTTCAACGCACTTTATTATATTCGAAAAGTTCGCGCACTTTAACGTACTTTATTTTCGTCACAAACGTGCGGAACAACTATGATCTACACCATAAGAAAGGCAATGTATTGTCTACATCACAAGTCAGCAATGTATTGTCTACATCACAGGAAAGACAATGTATTAATTGTCTTCATCACACGCACAGCAATGTAATATTTTTATCACAAGACAGGAATTGTATTATCGTCATCGACAATACAGGAAATATATTGTCTTCATCACAAGCAACGCAATGTATACTATCGTCATAACAAACAAGACATAACCTGACGATTATTACATCATCATGAAGACATTTCATCAGTAAGAAAAATATGAAATAAGCGGATCGATTGTAATCACTGGAAAAACAGATTAATTTTTTTTTCAAAAAGTAAGAGAGAGTGAGAGAAATGAAAGAGGATGAGTATGTGAGACGCTTCTGTCAAGCCGACTAAGTATTGGTAAGAGTTGCATCAATTCAATACTTATTCCGCTTCTGGCAGATGACTTTCACAAACAAACAACATCCACTGAACTCAGAGCATCATCAACTCAATTCACGGATTCATTTTTTCAGGAAACAAATAACAGAATTCGATTCGATCAATGATCGATTCAATTCTCAAAATAAGATAATCCAAAATGAAAGACATACGATAGTTCAGAAGAGAGAGTCATCAGGTTGAATGGAAAGAATAGTTTTATGCAAACTTGTGTTATGTATTAGATGATACAATAAAATAAATCAGTGTAAGAGGCCTACAATATTATCTGGTTATAAAATTATATATAAAACAATTTGAAATTTTGTATCAATTTTATATTTGTTATTCTGAAATAGCAACAAAGATTATTGAATATATGTTACATTTATTTTCATTAATGTAATCCAACAGGTTTGATATGTCGTTGCACGTGTCTTTGTTTACGAAAAATCTGCTAAGTGGCTGTTATATGCATTTGTTTAGCTATAAGATATATTTTCAAAGTACAGCAATAGACTTTTTCTAATTTTTAGTACGATTTTATCCCCTAGTTAGCAAGACAGAATATAAAAAATCACAGTTATGCAAAATATTATCTCATGTGAAATACTAGTCTAATGTCAATAATTAGAACTCGAGTTGTAATTCAAGATTATGTTTGCATCTTAGCTTTACAAATGAAGTAAATTAAATTCTAAACTAGATTCAAGATTAGAATAATTTGTTGATTTACTGTAAAAAGAATGTAAGAAATGAGTCTATATTTATCAAACACTTTAACATTTAAATGCCTTTCACCAAATTGAAACATCTCTGAACATATTTGCTGTTAGTAGTGGATGACTTTAAGTAGTCTTGAAGTAAATCTTTGTTAACGAGAAAGCGAGTTAAAAGTTAACTAAGCTATCGAAATGGTAGCAACGTAAATCTATCTCTCGACATCATAATGCAGATGCAGTCATCATTATATACCAATTACGACATGTGCATTATAGCCAAACTTAATTAAAATGTACGTAAATTATGCAAGTCAGTAAAACAAACAACATTCATGAACCAACAACAGTTGTATAATTTTTTTATCAGATCAATAAAAATTACCATCGTATTTTTCACATAATAATACATAAGAATATTAATAAAACTTAGAGAGTAGAACATTAAATTGTATCAAGTGTCAATGTAATAAATTGAGTTTTCTTAGTCTTAACTTATCTAGACAAGTGATGAAAGAAGGAAAACTAAAGTATTTAATAAACAAAGTTTTTAACTCAATCTTGAATCTTATGTGACCATAATTGAATTAAGACATAAAATAAAAATAAAAAATAACATTATGACAACTAACTAAACTCTCTTTGATGATTACTGAATCGTCTCATTAATGCTTAATTGCTTCATATATCAAATTATCACTAAATCTTAAATATGAAACTTGCAGTTCCCATATCTATCAAATATACCATATTAATTAAACAAGAAAATTTGTTATCTAATTTTTATATAATTTACACATTCTAGATAAGTTATAAGTTTTAATGAAAATGTAGACTTTTGTGTCGAATGCTAAATATTTCATAGATAATACTATACTTAATCATTAAACTGTAAGTTTTGTATAACAACAAAGCGATTGTTTTTCAATGACATACAGTAAATCTGCAGGTTTTTAGCTAATATACATTCACCGATCATAAGCTGACAAGTGGGGGGTTAGGATTAGGGTTATAAATGTATAATCATCAGTGACTATAGTTGCATGCCCGTTCATTGCTATACACAGATTAAATATACAATGACTAAATAATTATATTGCAGATCACACGCTGTGTTTAAAATAACACAAAATACAGATATTAATTTTTATCATAAATATAATGCCATTATAATATTAATACAAACTTAAGTAAAACGTTAAAGAATTCCAACACAAAAAATCAATCGACTACTAATGGCTGAATTAAACATATTGCACTTCATTGTAAACTGAATCTTAAACCTCTCAGTTCAAGACCAAATCAGAAACCACTGCGCCATCAAGTGTTTATTATATAAGGCATACACTGTATATAAAGATTGCTATTGTCATTGTACATAATAATATATACATTATAATACATGGTAAGACGGAATGTCAAGGTAGCAGCCAGTGACCAAGGTCACATGATATGTGTTTAGATCACAGGATTATATCTCAAAGTCGCACGATTATGTCTCAAGGTCACACAAATATGTCTACAGATCAGACGATCAAGGCCACATAATTACATTTAAGGGTTACACGATTGTCTCAAGGTCACTTGATCACATCTGAAGGTCAAAGTCTCTCATCTTCTAGGTAATCATCATCGTCTGAAGACATAAAGAAAGAAATGAAGCAACAAAAGAAAGTGATATGATTATAGTAACAATGCACACAAATCCACAGTGTATATTACATACAGTTGAGGCATAAAAAGACTCTCTGCTAGCTGAACTATAATAGGTTTTCAAAAAGTATTTTTTTTGCTTAATTTTTGTATAGAATTATACAAGTTAGACACACTATGTTGAAGTTTAATAAAGAGATTAAAGCATGTACTATTGATGATTAGGGCATGTACTGATGATGATTAAAGCATGTACTGATGATGTTTTGTATGGAGGAATAGTACGTAGCCGTCTAGCTATGTGTGCAGAGTGTATCTCTTAACATTACAAATACTGTTAATGCTTATGTTTTGTATCAGTTGTCTATTCTCAAAAGAATACTTGACAAGAAATTTTTATCATTATTCTTTTACTCTTTTTACTCTTGAAAACTAAATTCAATATAATTATTGTGATGACCATGATGATAATGACAACGATGATAACGATGATGACGATAACGACGACGACGACGATGACGATGATGATGATAATAATGATGACGTATACCCATAATATTATCTTGCGAATGTTTGATGACAAGAAAGTTGATGATGTCAGAGAGGGAGACAATGCCAATCAATTGTCTGTCGTCATTGACAACGATTATACGATGTAACTGCAAGAAAAAGAAGAACATAAAACATATAGACTCTAGTTTATGTAGTCTACAGCTCAGAGATTTTAGTCTATGTAGCCAAAAGGTCACACTCTAGTCTACAGGTCAGAGACTCTAGTCTGCAGGTCAGAGACTCTAGTCTACGTAGTGTTCAGGTCAGAGACTCTAGTCTACATAGTCTAAGGGTATAGTCTATATAGACTAGACTCATAGACATAGAGTCTATAAAGTCTATCAGTCATACAATCTAGTGCATTTTGTCTATCAGTCATAAACTCTAATCAACATATTAGAGAATTCTATATACAACATAAGAACTTGTATAAAAGATAAATCATTAAATGAAAGAAAGCTAACTCACATTCTTTCTGATGATCCATTCCATGACTTTAAATAAAGGATCTGTTTTCTTACAGACATAGAGACCTTCAAAGTTCTACACACAACAAACAGACGTTATATAAGCATTCTAGTACACAAGTAGATACTAGATAGATTAATTGATGAAAATATTAGCATAATGAAGGCTGTGAATTATTATGCAAAGCAATGAGCACATGTTAAATGTCAAACTGTCTTGCTCATTAAGTAATCTACTGAATAAAATGATTCAATAGATTCAACTAATGATTTACTGGTTATGATATTAAACATTAATAAGCCTACCATTAATGCAATCATAATACTATTCAACAACGATATAATCGATCATCATTTAAACTAAATATAAACTAATCTATATTATGTACATCGCTTGCATGTCATAACTGACAGCATTTGACTATCAGTTCTTACATCAAGTGAGCAATAAGTTATAGGTAAACGATAAGTTATTGATTTCATAGCTGAGATCATATGAAAGGATTCAAGATCTGGAGTTATAATGTTTAACACTATACTGATGAGGCTTAAATCAAACAACGTAAATGATAGATAAATAGACAAATAAAAATATCTGTAGATTTTCTAACCTCTCTCTGAACATTCAGAGCTTCCTCTACCATAATGTTCAGATTTCTATACGACTCATTTGAAACTAAATTCTGTAAATAAAATTATTTATCGTAGAGTTGATAGCAAAGAAAATTCATCAGTATTACGATTATTCCTAATCTCAATTTAAAAACAAAATAATAAATCAGCTCTGATTTTATTCCACTCTCGATAATTTCATATTTATTTCAGAATTATTTTATTGGACAACAAAATAAAATGACATCAGAAATTAGATGAGAATATATATTAACTACGGGTTATTAATTTCATTTAAATGAAGCACGTAACACCTACAACAAATAAATAGATGAATACTTGCAATAAATAAATTAATGTAGTACTTACAAGACTAATGTAGTACTAAATGTAGTAGTAAAGACTACAATAAATAAATAGATCTCTAATAAATAGATCTAGTGCTTAATACTTACAATGACGTCAGCCTTGCAGTACACATTGCATACGCACTGTCTGTCATCCAGCACAGGCAGAGAAGAGACATTGTTTTCTATCAACAGACTAAGAGCATCCATCACAGTCGTCGTCATCTTTATCTAAACAAACCAATCACAGCAAGCGTTAAAAACTTTCAGCTCAGTTAAAGCTTTCAGCTAAATTTAGCTACACGCGATGTATATACTGTAGATGGATGTTTTTACAAAAATAAATGAAGGTATAATACAAGTTAATATGTCTATGGAATGAATGTGAGATATATGCATTACGTAAGAACTTTACATGCATTGTAAGAACTTTACATGCATTGATTAATCTAATACATAACTATTTAATGATTTAAAATTACGAAATATAATGATTTATTACTGAAGCCTCTAAATGAAGGTTGGTGTCTACAAAACTATGTTCCAGTGACGATTTAAAACTTAGATAATTTCTTGTGATGATATAACTATGAATGATGACAAACTTATGATGATATAAAATGTTGTGATAAAAATGGATATGTGATGAAAAAGGGCATCTTTCAGTCATCCACATATAAAAGAAATTAATAGTTTATTTAAATAATATCTATAGTATAAAGTATAAGTATAGAAACTGTTGTTTTACTGAAGCTATGTTGCTGTATGTGCCAATGTTAAGTTGACCGATTGATTCTTTCATGTAGTCAGGTTGTGGAAGATTGTATGTCTGTAATCACAACAACTTTCTACTCTAATGATGTTTTAAAAGTTACTTAAAACATTTTAAGTAACTTTTTAAATATTTACATTAATAACAATGATAAAAAACAAAATCTTAAATTTTTTCAAAGTATTTCATCAAATTCACACAATATGGAATATATATTGGTCAATTCTGGATTATGATGCTATCACAATAGCATTATTTACCTACACATATATTATTAGCAGAAATATCTAGCACTGCCTGAACTTGTTATAGCTGGATATACTTTAAAAAAACTATCCTTGATATTCAGTAACGTTTGAATTAAGCTTCGGCTGTGAATCGAGCAGCCATTCAGCATCATAGAATAGATAGCAGAGTAAGTTATAGAATAAGTATTGTAATGAGTAGTTGAAATAATTGAATATAATAACATAATTAATAGAATAAGTAATAGAATAAATAATAGGATAAGTAACCGAGATAATACAATAAGTAATAGAAGGAGCAGTTAAAATATTAGAATAAGTAACAAAATAAGTAGAAGAAATATAAATAGTGCTATACTGACAAGGAGACAAAGAAAGTGCAGAATGCGTCTGTAAGAGAGAACATAGAGAACTTCTCCTGCTGAACTGTCAGCAACAACGAGACGATGAACGTTGTGCTGACGTATCAGCATGATGGCTTTATAGAGGGACTCGTCTGGGTCTATCGTTATCATTGGCTTGTAACTGTACGACAACAAATCTATGCAAGAAACAGAATATTGTTTTACATTGATGGACTCGGATTAACTCTGATTTAGTAAAACAATAGAGGATTATATACATGTAGATTAATTTTTAGTGTTGCAGTAATTGTCTAAATAAGGCACTCAAAAAATATTGAAGTCAAGGTGACTAATGCTCACCTATCCAGTCTGATATTGTGTGACTTTCTAGATCAGTTAATGGTTTCTAGAAATAAAAAAACAAACAATTATGCAGCTACTATGTTATTGAAATACCATCAGGAAAAAATATGACAATATTGAAAACAATGTACAGTAATATATATGATGACTCTGATGATGACAACTATGAAATTATGATTATAATAAAATGATGATGATGATAATGATGAAGATGACAATAAAGATGACAATACCTTTGACTGATGATATTTCTGCAGAATGTGAATGAAGTCAGTAACTGATAGCATGCCTGTAACACAAATAACATAATTCAATATAGCACTTAGTCAACACAACATCACAAGTCACTTGGGAATCGAGATACATGCGAGTCATTGCAAGATAGTTCTGATAATGATTCTAACTACCTTATTCGATAACTTTATGATACAGAAACTATCATAGTTATGATAACATCATAAAATCATCAAATAAGATAATTGAACTGGTCAAATTAAAAACTAAACTAAATTAAATTTAAAAAAAATTAAATTAAATTAAAAACTAAACTAAATATAATTAGAATGCGTAAAACATATGCACTTATATATTTTAACACTTGACTCATCAAAAAAAAGTAAAAAAATGTAACTAAATAATTCTGGTTTTTAACATCAATGAGTCAGTGATCAAGTTCCTTTGAAATGTTAATTATGAATACTGATTAATAAGACTTCTGCTCAATGTATCCATTAATATGACAAGAAAATAGAAAATGATTGTATATGGTATCTAATGTTTGGCATCATTAGCAGTCAAAGGCTGCATTATGTAATATCATCAAGTAAACAAAGTGAACTCTCTTGCAGATATGCATTGTAATCATTGTAATTTTTAAACTGACCAATGAGCTCTTTTTTAGTCGAGTCCCACACAGGAGCAGCACGGATTCCATTAAATGTTAACGCAAAGAAAGCTGACGTCACCTAAGTTACAAATAATTTTAGTTTATAAACAATAAGTCCATTTACATTATCTACCTCAGAGCTTCTCAATCTTTTTATTTGTATAAAATTAAAGCCTAAAGTTACGTGCATGATGCAACCGTCATAAAAATTGTCAGAAACGATTCTTAAATTAGATAACATAGAAATTCTTAACATTATTATTACAGTATATGTAATATAACTCTTACAATTTTAACACTTGATTAAACTTGATATTAACGTTACAGTATGCATTAACGTTATTAACGATACAATACTTGTTCAATATTTTTAATTACAAGTATTGTTCATTATTTTTAATTACTTGACAAATACTACATTCTATTTATGTGTTTATGCATATAAACATATAAATATAATTGAATATTTATCCAGTAATTAAAAATATTGAACAAGTATACAAACAGGAGTTTATAAAAACCAATTATAGTCTATTGATAGTTTTATTACAGAATATAAAGTAGATTGAATTAGGGAATATCTTTTATTTATAATTAGTTGCAAATCGCATAACATGTAGCCCTAATACTGCATGCAACAGCATATGAACATACAATTACAATAATAGTAATGCTTACCTGCAGATCTTTATCAAGAAGTATAAGCTTAGAACTGTTAGGCATTAGTTCATGACACTTATGTCTTAACATTGTTTTGTAAAATATACAGTTACGAGTAGACGCTGTGTGGGAAAGAAATAAATATAATAAATTCTAATACAATATAGACATGATTAATATTAAATATCAGGATCGAAAGCAAGTTTCCAACTGTTCAAATATTTCATTGTAATTGGTACTTAGAAAATCAGACTGTATATTTAACTACACGAAATTGAACAATTAAGAATAATTGTATGACTCAAAGCTTGCAGAAATTTTAAGACTGTTACATATGCACAATCTTAATATTATTTTATAATGTATTATTTGAACCAAAGTATATATACTCAGACATATTTGCGTCGAAAACATTTGTGTGATAATAATCAAAATACTACCATTAGAGAATAAGCAGAAATGTTAAAATTAACTTCTGTAGTGTTTTTAATCATATTTCTACATTTGACATTCTTTATTTTCACTGAATTCAGTTAAATAAATGTCTCTAATGTCTACACTATCAAACAAATCTCAACTTACGATTATTTGACGTCATTTCTTCCCAGTCCTCTTTGTCTAGTGGAAGCTAAAATATACAAGAAATGATATCAGATGAAATATAGAAGATGTGAATTATAGTAAATAGCTTAAATTCTGCAGCTTAAGTTATTAACAGCAAAGATTTACCAGAGATATTTACTGAAATGATCAATGGTAACACAAATAAGAGTAAACATATTATGAGTTTTAGCTGTTGTTGAAAAGAAAATGAATACCTATATTAAATGACATTATTTATAAGATATTCTATAACCAGAGTATTTATAAACATTATTTGCAATTGGATTATAAGGATTTGCAATACAACAAAAACCCAAGAAAATAAATGGCATCAGTCACTGTTGTAAAACAAATTATTTTGATACACTGTAGAAATAAAAATAATATCAAAACTTTTATATGTCTAACGCCAAGAAAGTTATTTAATTCACTGTCTAGCTAAATATTGAATAATTGTCTAACATGGAAAGAATAGACATCTATAGGAATAAAAAGCAGAAACCTTAGACATGTTAATATCAAGAATATTATGCTTTGATCAATGTTAGAATAAAAAGTAAGCAAACCCGGAACATATGTGTTCCTTTCAGTGCATCCTTCCATATGACAAGCGAGCGATGTTCAAGGGGTAAATCAATTCCAAGACTACCTATAGAAACTCAGTACTTAGCATAATAATACACAAATTAAACTCAATACACATATTGAATTTAATTTTATGACTACTGAAACTTATATACAAAATGTCATTTAAAATAACATTGCTCAACAATTGTTATTATATGTTAGTGTCAAACATTAGTCAATGTCAATGCAGACATTGTGATAGGAAGTAAAAAAACTGATAGAAGAAGTCAAACAAAATGCTTCAGCAATGAAAGGTCCATTTAAAAATACTATAACGATCTTCTTTAGTGAGTTATTTAAACAAACCTAATAAAAATAAAAATTAAAAAGATTCAGAGTTAGATGAGAAAATGTTCAGAGAGTATAGGTATAGTTCTGCAAACAGCTCTTTCTAGTTATTGGCCGTTCTGTGCGTGTGAGGGCAACTCAAGATAATTAAGCGTGTGCCTAGGCGGAAAATTATTGCCTCACATTCTTGCCACAAGTATTGCTTCATATACCTTATCCAACGTGGATACAAATTTCTAACATATTTCACACATTCGCATTCTCAAAATGTGTAACAGTTTATTACATGCGCCCTATCACTCCAATGTATGTACAATGAAATATAATTAAAAGAAAAGAAGACGACTCACTTGGCGAGACTGGTGTCTGCGCGACACTGGCTGTAAACTGTCAGAAATTAAAACAATTGTATTTAACAAACACAATGCAACTAAACTACCTATTATGTATTTAACTACCTATTATTTATCTACCTATTATGTATTTAACTAGACAAAGCTTCTAATAAAAGTGTATATCTTTATAATCTGTGTATCAGTTTATGTGACAAATAGACATACAGTCTCATTTTTTCCATTTAGAAAATAGTCTCCCCCCCATGATGGATCTATCCGTCATTTAACAAACGATATATTTCTTACAGGATGTGACGAGTTATACAACATTATACAAATGCACAAATACAAGACACAAATAGATCTGGTTAAGTTATATGTCTACCTTAGGAAAGTTAGACATCGCTTTTACGATGTTATCTCTCTTCAATGCCTTCACATCCATCTCTCCCCCCTCAAGGCCCGCCCTCAGCCCAGCCAGTCCAGGGGCTGCTGGCTCAGAGAATCTTCTAGCCCTTCTAGCCCCGCCTTCCCAAGCCACACCCATCTCTCTCTCTGACTCATCCCCGGCTCCGCCCCCGCCTAGCCTGGGAGTGAACACACTCATCTTACGAGCGCGCGGATTGGCTGGCGGTCTGGCAGGCTGCAATGATGATATCATCGATGACTCATGGTTGACGACATAATGTTCAGGTATGCTGGGGGGGAGCAGGTTGGTGGCGGGGAAGAGTCCATTACTGGACTGATGGGGGGAGAGGGATGAGGGGGGAGTTTTTGGACTGTGCTTGGGAGACACACTGTCAGAGCTATTAGTGTCAGGATTGTGACAAGTTGACGAAGAATTCAGTGATAAATTAGAGTCTGACGTCTGAACAAGAAAACAGTCTGTCATATTTAATAAATTATCTATATTCATTTTGCTCATTTGTAGTTATTCTAATTCATTTATGGTTTTTATGTATTTAAATTAAAACATAGCAATCAGAAAGCTACTGAAATGACTTGATGTCTTTATGTAAAATAATATCACGTTTTACAGATAATCATCATATATGATTTAATCGAATAATAAAATTTATCACATATTCACAAAATCTTTTCATATGTAAACTTCCTGAAATATGATCATAACGACATTAAGCTTTTGGCAAAAAATTCATAACAAACCAGAATCGGTCGCTTCTCTGTATTTGGCATAAAACTTTATGCCGCTGTCTGTACTGATATTTGATATTATTGTGTAAATAAAACTTTAAATGTAGCTCAGAATGTCATGTCGCTAACTGTATTATACATTCATTTTTGTTTCTAATTTAATTTACTCAATCTATATTGCTATGTTTTTACTTTCCCTAATATTCTGTTTGCAAAAATGGATATTAAATTAAGAGCGATGATAAAATTTTCAGAATATGTAGGCTTACATATTTTTAAAAGAATAGCATTTTTATGGTAATGTTTGTGCAACTTTTCCGCAACATTTTTTTAAATACAAAATAACTTGGGCCTGCACAAAATATACTGTATATACTAAAATAGATGATGATATTCTGTGTTAAATTTATTTTAAATTTACAGACAAGGAATTAAATATTAAAATTGCAAATATCACAAATATAAATTTTGCTGCACCACTATTATGCCAATTTTATTAAAATTTCTTTATTGCTAAATATTATGTCTAAAGATCAATTGTTCATTTCTTTGCAATAATAAAATTCTTATAAATTATTCTCGATGATGATAATTATACTCGCAATTGAAAGCTATATGCTACTTGCTAAGTATCTGTAAAATAGATAATAAAAATTGACTTTTGTGAACCAACTTTTATTTGGCATGCGGACGTTTCGTCAAAGGACGATTCGTCAACGGACTGTTCGTCATGGATACTGGCTAGGTTTATGGTTATGATTTCGCTTAGGGTGAGGTTTAGGGTTAGAGTTAGGATTAGGTTTAGGGTTAAGGTTAAGGTTACTGTTAGAGTTAGGGT
>JAQIXG010003692.1:0-14276 GCA_034700105.1 Oconnorella tubifera | reverse complement strand
ATCGCCGCGACGTCGCGGATACGTCGCGGCGATGCAACGGCGACAGATTTTTGTGTTGCGCGACGTGAGAGCAACACTTGTCGCGCGACGTGAGAGCAACACATGTCGCCGTGTGAATCGACCATTAATTAGAGAAAGAAATGATTTTCTTAACACTTTCTCATTTATTATACATAAATATTGTTCTATTTAGAGAATTCTACCAATTGTAAATTTCTTTTATAACAAAAGTTCCTTATGTTGTTTTTCAAATAAGCGTAATTCAGTTCGAAAGCATTACGCGGTAAATGAAACATCATCAGGTGCAGTATCTCTAAATATAAGTCCTTTGATTCATTTAAATACCACTATGGATTTATTTCTTTGCTTCTTGCGTAATGTACCATCAGCACATTTCTGGCTTTTCTTAATGTTATATCAGTATATATTTGATCATAATCAATAACTTTTGTGTGGGATGGAATCATGGAAATGTCGAAATCGAGTTGTAGGAAGCTTGACTTTACCAAGACAGAAAATACTTTCGTTTGTGAAAGACAGTACAAGCACATATTAATTCCAAGCATCAAGAAAGTCTTGTCTTATCAAAGGGAAAGATCAGTGCGTTTTTATCGACAGAAATTTAGTTGTTGATTTCAATCACCCGCGCTATAAAATCAAAGATGTTATCAATTGCAAGGATAGTCTGTCATTAAATTAATTTGGTGCGCAGAAAAGCAAGTGAACCGAAAATAATTTAGAGAAATTTGCGCATTTATAATTGCATCTGTAAAATAAATGTATTTTCTTTGCTAATAGCTACAAATGTTTTACAATATCATCATAATTTAATACATTAACAGTTAAATGAATTACAAAACTTAATAAATTACATCAAGTTTGATTTATTCAATGCATTATTTCAGATTTGCACTTTTGGGAAGGTCCAATCTAAAAATATTGATTTAATTGAATTATTTGCCCACTTTCGATAAAACCTAGTCAATATATGAATAATAAAATTTGTTAACGAACCACATGTTTACTGAATTTATTTCAGCTATAAGCTATTGTCTTAAATATGAAAAATTCTCAAGAAAATTATGATTTATATTTCTTGAGATATGATTGATTAATAATCCGTTGTTTCTAATTAAGAGTTATAATCAATGTGAATTCGTTGCCTAGTTACTCTATAGCGCATCTGTACGCGGAAATAAATAGTGCGAAATAATTTTTAATCAGAAACAATTTGAAATAAAACTTTTACAATTTATCTGCAATATTGTCATCTAAGAGTAACCTAGGTTATTATTTTAATTCAAAATAAGCAAATATATATTATAGAGTTATTACTAGAGCACGAGATGAAAGTGGGAGGGGGCCGGGGGGGGGGGGGAGGGTGACAACCTAAACTAAGCTTCACTTCTTCATTTGATCAAAAATGTAAAAGGATGGTACTTTTCTTTTTAAGAAAATAATGATAAACTGAAGATTCAGGCTTAATTATGTCCCTCAATAAACGTTCCATAGAGTCGTGTAGAAGTTTCCCTGAATCGTGGAAAAGTTCCCGTGAATCGTGGAAATGTTCCCCTGTTTCCTGGGAACAACAACTAGCAGTGGTTATCATGATTTTAAATCAACATTCATTATAAACTAACTGAACTATAAACCTATAGCTATAGCTAAGTTTAGTTATTATTTTCTTAAAATTATTATTTTAATATGTTATTAATAATAACATATAGTTAATTTGTTATTAACTATAAATGTTAGAAGTTAGATACATGATTTTGATTTAAACGAGTGATAAATTGACACAACACTGAAATATCAATAATTACTATAGTTTTCGTTGTGTTATTACACGAAAGATTGATCAACTTGGTTATAGAGTAATGAATTTGGATATGACTAGCACCCGTCTCGGTGTCCAGAAAGATCTGTAGAATCATATAAGAAAAGGCCGATACTGCTATTAAGCTTATTATAAGCTTTATATACAAATATGATACTTATGAAAACACTTGTTATCGCACTTTGACTCTGGCGCACCTCTTATGTCGATAAAGTTGTTTATTTTACTTGCTCCGAACAAAGAAGTGTCGTTTCGTTAGTAAAAATAACATTAAATATTTTTGCTCATCATTCAGAAAAACTTATTAAAAATTATCAAAAGAAAAGGTATACAATTGATTATTACGAGATCTTAGCTGTCAAATTAGATGAAGTCACTTGATAGTGAACCTTATTACTGTAAGTTAGTTTCAACAGAAATTATCACCATCGTATACATGAGGTTACTGAAAGTACGAGCACATTTATTACATAATCATAATCTGCCGTCTACACACGCCTGTGTTTAATTCCTGTTCAACCAGTTGGTGGGGGGGGGGGTGGGGTAAAATTTCCTGGTTGGAAATTTTTTAAATTTTCCTACAGTAGGCCTAACTGTCTTCCCTGTTTCGGCGCCCCTGCATGAGTTACAAATATTACTGTTATGCACTGCATTGTGTTAACTAATTGTAGGTTCCAGGCGGCGTGCAGAATCCATACATATGTACCGATTTCTTACAATTTGGTTAAATCACACGATACTTTTATATTAACAGCCATGTGTCCAAATGTTACTGTACTGTGTCGAAATGATATCATAGTCACATTCAATAGCTGTAATTGGGCCTTGCAGATTTTAACTAGTATAAAGCTAAAATAAGTTTTATACTTAAAACGACTCCCTGCAATCCGACATGAATGATGTAAACTTCCCTTCTGGTTGTTTTAATGCAAACTAGATCCCTTCAACTTGGTCTAGTTCTAGTATTTTCTGAGTCTGCCATGACGTTGAATGAAGATGTTGAATTACTGCAGCATCTTATATGCAACCTAGATAAATTATAGACTCCCCCAGGGGCGTACACATTCCCCTCCTCCCAACTCGCTTTTTCGGAGAGGAACTTGTTAGTGTTTGTATCACAAACAAATTAGCAAAACATTACTGGAGAGGGGCGATTAAAGGTGCCCCGCAGTAAGACAAAGTAGGTGTCCCTTTACCTTATACCTTATTGATGCATGTAATCATCTTATTAATGACTTATATCTACTATATTCATTATCTATCAAGTAATCGGCACGTGTGCTTTTGCTGGTTTTAGGACAATTGTTACTTGCATATCAACTTCATATGCTTGTTATTTTTTATAAACTATTATAGAGGAATTTTTCCATTACAAAAATAAGGTAATAGAGTAACAGTATGCTATAGTAGAAGCAGGAGAAGTTTTAATTAATTACTAGTGTAATCATTCTAATCGGCTATGATCTTAAAACGACATGATCACATTATGTTATGCAGACAAATACGAACAAGATGCGCGTAACAAGATGCGCGTAAGACAAATGCGCGCAGACATAAGTGCGAATAATTGTAAATGAAACATTTTGAAAAAACATGAAAACATAAAAAATATTTTATAAAATTGTTCTATAAAAATATTTCAATTACTAAAAACATGGACAAATACTCACCAAAACAATTTCGTAATGGAGGAGGGTTAGGGTCAGAGTTAGGATTAGTTAGGGAACTTAGGGTTAGGGTTAGGGTTGTCCATGTTTTTCAAAACATGGACAAACATTTAAAAAATATTGTCAAAATTGATCTTTATATTGTCAAATAAAGACCAATTTTCAACTTAATTTTTTTATATTTAATATTGTTTTTAAAATTTAAAATGTTCACATACAATAATTATTAAAAAAAAATAAAGATATTATTCTTTAACTACGCGCTTTTGTTTGCGCGCTTATGTCGGCGCGCTTGTGTCTTGCACGTTTCTGTTACGGCGCCATTTAGAGCCTATATGATATATTATATATCCAATACTATCCATACAGGATAAATTGATTTATCAATATCAGATACTATTAAACGACTCTTAATATGTTTTATTCTTTTTTAACTAAATGATAAATGTGAATTTTATTACTAGGCAGGATTAGTTACATTTCTATTATCGGTATATGAAAAGTTTACACAGATATGATAAATATTCTACTTGCTTTAATACTTCACTGATATCAAATACAGTACATAGTACTAAATACTACAGTTAAATATCAAGGCGTGAACGTTTTCAATAATTATACATAAGATGTTATTTAATAATAATATTAAATTATATTTTCTAACAAAAATGAAAATCTAAAGGGAAAACAATTGAATAATTAAAAGCATTTTTCATGATTATTTGATCATTTGAATTTAAACATATGATGATCATTTGTAATGTTTATTTATTTCTGAGAACTGCAGGGATTGGAAAGTTAAACAACTTGTTAACGAGAAAATCTCCCAGCCACTCTGGTGGATACGTTAGAGGAAGCCAAACAATCTTGGCGTCTATCCCAACCACGTAGCGAGCGCGAGGGAAGCGACCGAGCAGAGCTTGTTCATAAGCATCAGCCACATCAGAGAGACGCTCAGAACCCTTAGTGACTTTCTCTATCATAATCTCAACCGCTGTAAACGAGTAATATATTATGGTAATAAGCAAGCAGTAGTTTTACAAAAACATGGTATGCGGACGATTCGTCAAAGGACGATTCGTCAACGGAGTGTTCGTCAAAGATATTCGTTAGGTTTAGGGTTAGGTTTAGGGCTAGGGTTATTTGTAGGGTTAGGGTTATACGAATCATCTGTTATAAAAATAGTTTTTGATGTACAGTCCGTTGAAGAATCGTCCTAGAACCAAAATATGTATATAGCCATTATGCAATAACTTTCATATTATCAGCCAAAGATTCGACTATCTTCACTCCTATTGATTTACCATAAAAATTTCAACTAAATTTTGATAAAAGCAAAAGGGACCAGAAAATTGAATTTTATTCTTTTTAATAATTTCAGATTTTATATGAGCGTACATTATATAATTAGTTATAGTATATCTAATAAATGAGAAGATTGAGGATACAGTTCCAAATTTAAAAAGTATTTTATGTTAGTATGTTTACAAATTGAAGACAGCAACTGAAGTGCTTGTATTATAATCATGCACACATTATGAGACACAAACCTTTTTTGTGATATTCTTCACCAAATTCTTCTTTCAGTTCTGGCGATATTTTCTGCCATGATCTCTCTAGCCCTGCCTTGAATGGTGCCACTGTTGCAAGGCTCGTGTTATACGACCCAGGCTCAACCATAGCTACTTTGACTGAATATGGTTTTAGTTGTCGTCTATAAAATTAAGATAGTTTAAAGAAACACGTTTTAAATTAATAGTTACTTGTTTCTGTTGACTTCGTTTAGCGTTTACTAAGAATTAAGTATGAAGATGGTTTGTGTAAGTGCATACATATTGCTTTCCATAATAATATGATTTCAATATTTATGTTATGAATGATTTATTCATGCCAGCATTATAGAACAAAACTGAAACTTTGAAGTGAATATGTTTTATTATTGCTTTATGAATATGAAGTTTTAAGGCGAGTGATTAGTCTGTATTATGGTTGAAAAAACAATTCGCTGAATCAATAGTAAAAACTATCGATTACATTGTCGAATAAATATAAATTTCTAGCAAGGTACGTTAGAAAGTATTAATTAAGTTACAAATTAAATGTATAATATACAAAGATAAGATACAAAGTACATATAAATAGCAAATAGTAACTAAGGTATACTAATCTCTTAGTTATTAAAGAATTACAAAACTTAATTAGTATCTTTTTAATTAAGTATTTCCAAAGAAATCAAAATAAAATTTCACATTATTCCAGCAATAAATAACTGATTCTTTTATTAAAACGACACAGATTCAAATGAGATTATATAAATATTATGTTTCAAGGATTCACTCGCCTTAAAATATCAGTAAACGCTTCCATGGAATGCTTTGAAATAACGTATGGAGCACCAAATGGAATAGCCAAACGACCCATAATGCTTGTCATATTTACAATGCGTCCTTTCGTTTTCTTGATCAACGGTAGAAAAGTGGTACACATGTCAATCATACCAAATGTATTGATTGATAGCACATCAAGATAATCTTGTCTAGTCAAAAATTCAATTCTAGATCCAGTTCCCACAATCCCAGCATTGTTTATCAAACCCCACAATCCTAAGTTGAACATAACATCATTAAAATCTTTTAGTGATATTTCGACACACGATAAAGAATGTAAAGTTTACGAAATAATTTTTTTATTAACTTAATCAAAATGACATTTGGGGATGATGAAAATGATGATGATAAAAAACCCACTGGTTTGATAGACGGGGTTTTGGTGGGGTATTTCCCCCACTTAACTAATTATGTTTATTTTTAATCAGAGTATATTTGATAGAATTTTTCAGGACATTGAACCAACTTTAATGCATGTTACGTTAATTATAATGGTAGCCTACAATATAATATTACAATGATATTTTTATTATTAATTGGAACTATTTATAATTATTTCTAACCAATATAGTCATTTAATGATTTTGTCACATTTTTAAATATGACAAAGATAATTAGATGTCATATTTTTAAATAGGACATCTAATTATCAGTTTAATAATTAATTAAATTATCTATGTATGTATTGATTTGCAATTGGTAGTTATATAGTTCACCTGTCCCCTGTGGAAGGCTAGACTTGACCATTTCATAAGCTCTCTTGATGCTGTCAAGTTGTGAGACGTCAAGTCGAAAAGGCTGCAGGCGACTGGAACAAGTTTTTTTAAGTTCCACCTCTCCGGCTTCAGTCAGACACGAAGCGAACACATGAAGACCAAGACTATCCAATCTCTGAGCCGTCAACCTTCCAAACCCACTGTCGCATCCTGTCACCACGACGTATCTACTCGAATAGTTACCTGAAATGTTTCAAAGTAATATTCTATCTATACTCAGATTAGTTTCATTTATTGACATTTTATAATTATTCACATTTTATAAATAATCTGTGAATTAGAACTACATTTTTAAAATTAAGATTTGTCTATTGGATTCGAATTAAGTTAAATGATTATTTATTCTATCAATAGATCGTCACTTTAGTTGTATCAATTCTAATAAACTGTATAATACAGGAGCTCCATAAAGTTTTTCTGTGTATACGCGTATTACACGGTGGGGCAAACACCAACAATTTCAATGACGACTTGTTTTTGCTTAGTCGTCTTCTAATTTTATATTATCTCTTTTAAGCAACTGTTGGGGAGCAAAAATTTTTAATTTTCACGTGATGACATTTGTTAGCTTTTTATGTATTGGTATTATATAATTTATATTTATTCCTCATTTCGTTTACTTAATAAAAATTGCCCCCGCCGTCCGGAGGGGGGCATTTTTTATTCTCCCAGAGTGAGCAGTGCCCCCCTGTCCTTTCCATTCCGGTGACCCTGCACTGTGCATATACTGTAGATTCTGCAAAATCTCAAAGTATTTCGAACAATTTTATATCATGTGCTATATAAAAAAACTCACTGATTCTTGGAATTCTGACGAGATAATCCAGTAGTTTATACAAGAGACACAGGAGTATTATTGATCCAACTACGAGAGATGTGCTGCAAACCATGGTTCAAGTAGGCCTGTCCAGTTAAACTAACTGTAATGAAATAAATGCATTTATAATACATTCGAAGTAGTTTGATACTATTATGATAGTAATTAACAATGAGAAAAAATGATTTGTAATAATGTAATAATACGAGGGTTAAAATAAAAATATTTATTAACTTACTGGATACAAATTTAATCCTTGCTGTGATCAAATTACCAAGATTAGCTTTCAATGTGGCAATCTGATGCTATATTAAATAATGTTACATTGTTGTATAATTAATAAATCCTTATCGCACGTTTGTAGTTAGACACAATTCAGTAACTCTCCGTAAATGATTGTCTGATTATAGCGTTTAACAACTTGTATGAAATTATCCAATCTATAAGTATTGCCCTTTATCCCTATACTATTATCGTCTAATAGATCTTAAATTGATAAGATGCTGAAAAGGTTTACTTGAAAAAAATGTATAATGTTATTAATTAATATTTCTAGGAGTTAATATTTAGGAGTCAGTTGCTTTCAAAGTAACTAATTAACGAATTAACTGAACGTTTTGATGCACACTATAGGCCTACCCGACAGAAATATTATAGCATACAATTCCGTATATGCAGCTTCTTCTAGTCAGCGGTTCCAAACCTTTCTGATGTTGTGACCCCTTGATAACATTTTCTAAGTTGTGGCGACCCCAAAGATAAAATCTTAAGATTGTGGCGCCCCAACACAACAACTTGTTATATTTTTTGTTCAGTATTTTTTAAAATGAATTTGCAAATGAATAAAATGTTTAGCTTTACATTTTAAGTATGTATTTTGCAATGTACATTGCATGTACATGTAATAAAGTTGCATTACCTTCACATACACCTTGACTTTTAAAAGTTAAAATTTAGAAGAGGCACAAAAACGCGTTTTTTACTTTAAAAAATTAATTCTCAGAAGGTCTCAGGCGACCCCTGGCAAATTTTCAGGCGACCCCTGGCAAATTTTCAGGCGACCCCAGTTTGGGTCGCGACCCATAGGTTGGGAACCGCTGTAATAGGTGTTCATTTATTATAAATTCTATCAGTTCTCAACAGAGCTTTTATTATATCATCTTTCTTTTCTGAACTTCTTAGAAAAGAAAGATCTATAGTATGGCAGTTCGGATATATGTTATAAGAAATTCTAAATTACTTGATTGAAACAGACGGTTCTATTGGTCTGCCGGATAGGCTGATCTATAATGCTAAACGTAGATTATAATAGTGACAATAAATGTTATATATTAGTAAGTTAATAACAGTATTTGAAATAATAATAGTATTTTAAAAATTAAATATCCTGCATATTATTAATGTATGCTGCTACTTGGAAGCTCAATTATTTTATTTCACAGTAAAATGTTGAGCTTCGTACACCGATGTTTTACAATAATTAAAGGATACATTTCCCCCACCGCCTGGCAGCCTCGGTATCCTATGATAAAGTCGAAAACAAAAAGTCTAACATAAACAGGTCTCATTCATAAAGTCGAAAGTCATAAAATCGCACAATGAAAAAGCCGAATAGTGAAAATACCGCATATCAAAAAGTCGAAAATGAAAAAGTCGAACATTAATAAAATCGCAAAGAATAAAATCGCAAACTCAACGTACATCAGCGTACATCAGCGTACATCAGCGTACATAGGCATAAAATCAACATCTAGCACACGCTCGATATACGTGAATTTTAGTGCGTTCAACTTACATCCCTCACTTATAAGAGACTGCAAGGTGCGAAGTGCACGGCGCTTTGCTCTTTACAATTAAAAAAAGTTATTATTAGAATTTCGTATTCGTGCATATTTAGTTCTTAACTTCATACGTAAGTCTTAACCTGAAAAATGACTTTAGAATACATTAAACGCATCAAATGCTCATATATAATATTATATAATTGGTTATAGATAATTTTACTTTTGTAACTGAGAAAATAAATAAGGAAAAGAATCAGAAATAAAAAACTTTTTTGTATTAATTGTATTTATAATATTTTGCGATTTAATAATCTTGATGACAGATAATTAAATATTTTATCTGATTGCTTATTTATTGTCGTGCGATTTATCTTCGGTTTTATTCTTTGTAACTTTTTTAATGATCGACGTTTTCATTTTCGACTTTTTGATATGCGATATTTGAACTATTCGACTTTTTAATTGTACGATCTTATGATTTTCGACTTTATGAATGCGACCGTTTTATTTTCGACTTTTTGTTTTCGACTCTATCATAGTAAACCATAATAACCGGCTTCCTCTTTACTCTTCTGCTCCCATCTGGCTACTTTGTCCCCACGATATATTTCTCTAACTTTTATGAGTAGATTCTTGCATGTTTGAAAAATATATGATAAACGCGAAACGAAATCAATTGTGTATGGATGAAGAAACGAAATCGATCTATAGTATATTTTCCAATTTTCCTGCTTACTATTAGCTTTGTCTACATATACCACTCCAATGATATAAACTTGTTTTAAATAGTTAGCACTTGTTTTAAATAATAAGCGCAAGCTCTTAAATCCTCAAATTTAAGAGAATTCTTGCTTGCAGAAAAGTGAGAGAATATATGTTCTTAGATAAGAACAACTGTAGAGAGATAAGAAAGTTCTGTTTATCGGTACATTTAATCATCTTCTGCCAACTAATCCAATAACTATTAAATTGAAAAACAGATCAAAAATTCAATAGTTGTATAACTTAATAACTTGTGTATGGATGAAGGAACGAAAATCTCTATACACTAATTCATAAATATATTTGCATTTGTTCAAAACAGTTGATGTAGCAGGAGGAGCATTAACAGAGACTTCAGGACTGACCTCCATATAAAAAAATGCAACAAAAAATGAATTTTTAATCAACCGGCAGTTAAACGAAGTAGCGCATAGCTATTGATGCTATTTTTTATATCGCATATGCGATCATCACCTAGCGAAAAATTACGTATAAATTTATCTAAATTTATTTCTAGACACGTAGCTCCATCTGGTGAATTCTTAATTTGATAATTAAAGCAAAAAACGCATAAACTGCTCAACTACAAGAAATAAATCCTGTAGGCTACATATCATTTTATAGTGATAATATTTTATAGAGCTAATTATTATACTGTTTATAAATAACGCAAACAAAACAAGTAAAGTGTACTTCTAATTAATTATGCTTCTAAATTATAATTGTAAATTAATTATACTTCTAAAGTTTTAATTGTTGACTATTCTAATACATGATATTATCAGCAATTAGCTCTGCATCTAACAATAATTGTTTTAATTATTTTCTGTTGTAACTAGCTTTTATTATATTTTGTTAGAATAGTTCTTTTTGGCTTCACTCAAAGTAGAAGTTCATTATTATTCTAGTTGTCTTCGCATTATTTTAACTTTATTTACTTCATTTTAATAATATTACTGTAATTCAATTAAGTTTATCAATGACATATAAAAGCTCATATTTCAGTTTAAAAAAAGATTGAACACTGAAAATATTAAAATCTCTGTAAATATTGATGTTATCTGATTAAGAAGTGCTAAATTAATTCATTCATAATAACAATTAAAGTCTTATATTCAGTGCAGTTCTAGTGCTTGTTGCATCATGTAAATGAAATCAACTTATTTGATAATGTACGGCAAAAGCTTTATCAGATAGTGTGTTGAACTTTATGTAGACACTAGAACGTTTAAAACTTTAAGATCAAGAGTCAAGATATAAGTGCCACACTTGAATTTGGACCCGAACCAGTTTTATAAAGTTTTAGTCCGTATCATTAATTTACAAGTATACCTAAATAGCTTCCAAGTATACTAGGATTTATTTTCTTCAAAATAATATAGCGATTGATGTCAAATTATTTAATGAAGTAATATAATACATTTCCGTTAAATCATTCCAACTAATATCATGAAATTATATAGTTAACTCGGGAAACATTTGATTTTCTGTGCAAATAATAATAAAAAGTTGTGAATCTCATCATTAACGCATTACAGAAGACCTTCATCCAACTAATCTACATTTCCTATAAGAGATTCAACACCGATAACAAATTAATTTCAAGATATTGTAACTCTGTATAAATGATTTAAAGTATCCGCTAAAATCAGGTATCACGAGTGTCGCGGATATAATGATGTACGAGAATAAGATTTATATTAAATCTAACTTAGATTTAACATTGTACTAGAAACAAATTGCGCGTTAAACGGATTGGTTGCGAAGCTTTCCAAACGTAGCTAAAGTCCTATTATGCTGTACCGCGAAGTGTACACCGGACATTCGCGTCTTTCGTGGTACAAACAGAAATTAAAGTAATTTGTATGGAAATGTTTTTACAGTTATTGGATCAAATGAATTATAACTTACATTTTTAATGACATGACAATCCCCATTCGATTTAGTAAAATCAAATGAGATTTCCTGTTCATTTTCTAATAATGGCGAGAGTAAATTTGGCTAGATTTTTTATATCTCTCGGCATTTAACTATTTAACTGTCTGCAGTATTCGCTTACTTGTTGGCTATACGTACATGCCTAATAGTTACGCCACCGAATACTTAAACTAATCTCATTCACTAATAATAAATTTATAATAGTTTACTAATATGTTAATGATAGGCATCTTAGTCTTTAACATAGTAGTTTGCATGGTCATTTAAACACAGGTAATACCGGTAGGCCCTATATAAACAGTAATAATTTGGCCTATCTGCTATATTATTTTCACTTGCAATAAGAACATGGGTATACATGATATCATAGCTGATATTCACCAATCCAATGAGCTCTTCTAAATATAAAATTCAAATCAGAGATAGGCAGTTTATAAACGTATGGCTTATTGCAAATTTAATTTAGAAGTTACGCACGCGTTGAAATTGAAGATTTTCTAAGGTTTACTATAGTCTTTTCGTGAAGTTTTTAAACTAACTTTTCTATCAACAAGTAACGTTGGTCTAATTTCTTGTACGTGAATGTCATCTCTTTGTTTCGATGTTGATGTCCGTTTTTTTGTATGAACGTAATTTCGATGAAAAAATATATACCCGGAATCAACTTTCAATCCAGCGTCGATATTGATGATATTCCATCGAGATCCTGACGATCAAGTCAAGAACTTACCTCCACGTTAATAACTTACGATTTTATATTTTATATGTTAACAACATTTATTGATCAAGAATTTTAATATTCTAAATATAAATACGAGTATTTGATCGACGATAAATAGAGAAATTAAATTACCGTTTCTTTTATATTGTATGTTGTATGGGAACTAAATCGAACAGGAAGTCGGTCTGAATAAAGTAGGCCAAGTTCTAATCAATAATATAAATAATCAATAATATAAATTTAGAAAAAGATGGAGGCGTGTTTGACACTTGTTTTTAATTGGAATAGATTTAATTAAATATGTAATCAACACTTAAAAACCTATTCCTTGAGCATATTTATATTCTCCAATTGAATTCGTGCAGTTTTTTTAATATAGTCTACCGATAGGCTACATTTAAAAATAACTGTCATAGAAATAAAAATTCACTTTGAGATCGTAGATAGGGTTAGGTTACAATTTGGTTTAGTCAACACCATAACATAATTCTCACCCTAATCCTGATTCTTGATAAATAAATGTCGAACAGCTATTTTTATAACAGCTATTTTCAGTACATTTTTACACGTACTATATTTAGAAACTGCTCGAATTTAGTTAGAGAATGATTATTTTCTTACCGTGTGTACGTATAATGTTAAAATAGAGATATTTGCGAAATAAAGTCAGTCAAAAATCATAAATTATTGACAATAAAAGCAGTTTTGACGCAACGCAATAGATTGCTTATTTTACTAAGATCTCGTATACAGTTGTAAATGAGCCTACATAAATTTTGGACTTGGCGCCTTATCAAACACTCAACGACGCATATCAACAAGGCTTTAAATAAAAGACTTGAATGTGAGGGAGTAAGAAAAATAAAACGGAGGGAGTATATCAATGAAGAATACTGGGGGGGGGGGGGGGCGGTATCATTGAGACTTTTGACTTGAACAGGATCGCGTCGGTTTTCGATAATAAAAAGTACAATGGATTGATTTATCTTCCAGTGTATTGGCATTAACTTATTTATTGGCTCATTCACAATATAAAAGTCGTCGCAGCTTGAAGTTAAACATTGAACAATAACATGTTTTCTATATCTACGGGCTACGATATAGAATTATGAATAAACTACAACTTTATGTATAAAACGTCGTTGAATAAACGTTGAATGAAGATCTAAGTGAATGAGAGAACGCGTCAATGAAAGATTGTGTTGCTGAATATAAGTAAATAATAGATTGTCTGAGTGAATGAAAAAAACGTACAATGCTTAAATAGAATGATAGTTTTATTTTGTTGTATTATTTTCATTGCTGACGTATATGAAGATATAAATAAGTAGCTTGCTGAAATAGCTAGGCCAATTTAATATTTAATGTTTATATATTAAGCGATTAATATTCGTAAAAATTACAATAAAATATAGCATATAGCTAATTACATCTAATATGGATTAAATCAAATTAATATTATTAGATTGTATATGAATTTTAGATTTAGTTGTTATTAATTTATATACAGACAATATAATATATTTATTATATTGTTCGTAAATCAATAAACTAATCGAAATCTCATTTTTAATAGCATAGGCCCAT